>JARJDZ010009671.1:0-22351 GCA_030264555.1 Aleochara sp. GC000083
TCACGGGCCTGAATTAATTTCGCAGTGCAGAAGGTGTTATTAGCGTGACGTTGAAATGTTATCGATCAACTCGGTTGAAAACTCATTTTGTTTTTCTCTCAATGTCTAAAGACAAACTAGTGTTAGTAATTTTCGAAGTGTTTTCTGATACACGTCGATTTTTGAGATTCTGATTATGACAAATGAGGATATTAAACCAGTTAATGATTAAAAGTAGGTAATTCTTCAAAAAATTTGCGCCGATTGGCATGCTATATTGTGAGTTTTCAGGTAGAGATATAAACAGAATGAATGAGTATACTTAATAGAATCATCAGAATTATTTCCAAAAAGTTTATGAAAGATTGAAGGACGGGAGAAAAATTTAGAAAAATATTGTTATCCCAAATTTTCAATTGTTAAACTTGTAATTTAATAATACTGCAGCGTATAATGTTGCATTTCCTATGCGTGTTTTTAGTGACAAAAATGGAATTTTTTCACTTGTCAAATCAGTGGCGTACATTTTTCTACAAGTGGAAAAAATGTATAACATTTTTTCTACAACTGGGAGAAATGAATCACATCTCACAAAATAAAGTGCTATTTTTACTAATTGTAAGGTATCAAGATTTTAAGGTTTGGCAAACATAATCATAATGTGCCAGTTCAAACGAAATCCTGACGATTTAATTGTGACATTTGAAATGTCATATCAAAAATTGTGGAAGTAATTTTGGATTTTGTGGCTTCTTGGGACATTGTATCAACTTTTCTCCAGTAAGATAAAATGTCGTATATTAAAAGTGTGCGAAATGTCACAATAAACTCGTGAAATTTGTGTATCACTTGTGCTATCGCACTCGTGATTCAATTCTTTCATTCACTTATAATTTTGCATTTCTCACACTTGTAATATAATCTACTATTTTTTCTTTCGGTGGAGTATCCCGACATTAACGAGGGGTATGGTATTGAAAAAATACTAAAATAAATATTAAAAAATTGCAATATCCATTAAAAGGAAGCATATTTCAATATAAATAAGAGAAAATAATGGATACAATTGACTATATATTTTTCAAATTTTAATATGTAAAATGCTTCAATAAATAATAACTTTGCACTCAACATACCCGAAAAAAGGGGAAATAGCAGGCAAACTTTGGTAAAAAATATTTCACGCAATTGCTGATGCGCTACAAAACTTTTTTAATAGTTTATCTTAAATTTACAACGCTATTTACACTAAAATGTTGTTCTCCAACGCATTGGGCGTGTGCGTGGATGGAATAGGGAAAATGCTCGCAGCGTGTTTGAATTATTACGTGTCAGTTGATTTGAGTGTAAATGCATGTCTGCATAACGTGGAACGCTCGAATGCAAAAAGCTTTTAAAACTCGCCGACCGCCCTCGCTTCCTCGGCGGACGACGCGCAGTTTCGCGCAGCGCAAACAAATAAATCCGAAACTTCAATTTTTCGATGATGCCTCCCACAAGTAGGCAGCGAACTTGGCCAACTGATCGAATGCGAACGCATATTTAGGAGAAACCGCAAATATATTGAAGTTCGCACACTTTTGGGCGTTATGAATGCCTAAGATGATTTTTAAGTAAATTGACATGTTGGGCAGATGATTGAAGTTATAAAGGCTATTCAAATCGTCATAAAGTTGAAAATTATATTCAGAGTGAAATAATTTAATGCATCTTAGACTGTATTAATGATGTTGCTATTTAATGAAATATTTGGATATACATATTCAACGAAATTTAGTTGGTTTATAAAGTCTGTCTCTTGGACATGGAACTCAGAATTTTGAATATCTTCTTAGATTCGGATAGAACATTATCAAGTTCCATTATGTTATGTGACTTTCATATTTTTGATATCACCTCAGGATCCAAGTCAAAATGGTACTGAAAGTCATAATTTTGAAAATTTCAAAGAAGGAATTTTTCAATTTCGATATCGGATTTCCTTAAAGCCCCAAAAATTAGCCTTATATGGTTAAGTTTGTTTCTTTGTATACCCTATAGAATAATTAAAACTTGCAAATAAAGTTCGTTTTTATAATACAAGCTTCAGCGTATTCCTAGATGTTTTCTTTGAAATTTGTTATCTTCCAAAGATAAAAAGTTTTAAAGGTCGACAAAGCTGAACAGTAAGGTTTATAGTATAATGTACTTCTGTAAGTATGAAAATCTCTACATCTTTTTCGGCCATCACCTAGAAGAAATATAATGCGTTCTGAATTTTAAATGACAATTCCAGAATTACATTTTATGAATCAGAATTATATTTCGAGCATTCTAAATTAAAAGTTAGGTTTTCTGATTAATTATTCATAATTTTTAAATCGATTTGATGCTCAATTTCTTTTAATAATAATAATAAAATATTAATAATATATTTTCTGTGAACTCTCATATGGCTATTGGTTATTGTCTCTCGGCCCCCCCAATTTCTTTAATAAATTTTAATTGCATTTTTGCTTTTCTAAAATTTAATTAATGCTTTTTGGGTTAGAACTAATAAAGGTCTTGAGATTTTCAAACTTACAGAAGTCAATTTTACTCAAATTATATTGAATACGTTAATTCAAGATTATAAACTAATTGATATTTACTACTGTATTACTAATATAAATATGACGATGTTAAGTATGAATAATTTGCATATCATGAAAAGTGACTTAATTTTTAAGAAAAAGAGTGGCATAATCTTATTTAGATTTGATGTCTTCCGAACATCATTTGAAGTATTCTAAATTATGTTTGATTAACCTGAAATACATTTAATAATTCTGATATTAAACTTATGCCGTCTAAAATATATTTACCAAATATAATTTTGAATCAACAATAACTGAATTTCATTCATATAGCAATTCTGAATTACATTGTTGCTCGCTTAATTACAATTAACAATCTATCACCTATCATGGTTGGATTCCACCTTCGCTGAAAATGAATTTGTATGACTTTCTGATGCTTGTTGGAATATTTCACTCACATCATCGCTGAAAGGTCTCTAATTTGGAAGAAAAATTTGCAATTTTAAAAGGTAACAACTGGTAACAACATTTCAAAATATTAACAAACATAAAAATAAACAAATTTATTTATTTAGTTTAATTTGGTTATAGTTTAAGGGTCATTTTAATTAGCTAATTATGTTTTTTAATAAGGGAAAGAAATTCAAATATAAAAGTAGTGGAACCATATCTTTAAAAACAATTGTATTGAAAATAATGTTTAATCAAGTTATAAATGTAGGAATAAAGATCCACATTCCAAAAATAGTATCAAGCATAATATCACAAATTTAAAAATATAAAAATAAGGTACTTGATAAAGATTAAAAAAAAAGGAAAATTATGAAACATTAAATCTAAACTGTAATTATAGAATTGAACCTTTGATATTCCTTGGTTAACTGTTTTGTATCCAGAATACAAAACAGTTAACCAAAGTAAAAAAATCTTGGAATTTTGAACAAATACACTCAAAAGTATAAAACATGAAGGGTAAAAAAGAGGAATGTCTTTATTTATGAAATTTCCATTTTTTCCAAGTCCTCCCGAATATTTCACCACTTAATATAAATATTTCCCCTTTTTTCCATCCCCTCACTCTAAATCCAAATAAAATATGCAAATGTTTTTCTCATAAAAGAAGAAAACGTAACGGCGAAAAAATGTGAAACAAAAGAGGAAATTACGTAACAAACTCAAATAACGCATTGAATAAATAAAAAATTACGCCCGAAATGAAAATGCGTCCATTTCTTTCCCATCGTATTTGACAGCCGAACAATACGGAAATAAAGCACAATTTGCCTAAATATTCAAATATTCTAAGGGCGAATTCCTTAAGAAATATACGAAAGCGTAGGAGGAGAGAAAGAAAAACAAATGGACAAGGGTTGCCATCCTTCAATCGGACACACGTTTCGTTATCCACGAGTATGGGCCTTATAGAAAAACCGAAGATAAAGGAAATGTATAACAAGAAACGCCAAAGAATTGGAAGAAAGGTTAAGGGGATGGCTAAAAAACGACGAACGTAAAGGGATGGAAAGAAGGAGCGATGGGGAAAAGGCCAAGGCGAACATGGCCCCTTGTTAGGCCGAACCCATTTTCCAAATTGAATTTCTATCGCAATGATGCAAGGTGAGGCCGGGGCAGGGGCCACCGAATGGAAATGAACTGTGTGTATAATACGAGTACAAATAAGAAAACGTCTAAAGAATAAGAAGAAGATTGCGTGGCTAAGTAAACGTGTATACATATTGACATGGGCACTCGTTTTGTTCACTGGAATGTGCACAGAAGGAAAATGAAAATATTAACAAGGAGAATAAATAAAATGATTGAATAATTCTTAATGGAATTGTACGTGTTTAACGAGATTTCCTTTTGCTTGCTCCTCAAGTAATAAGAAAGGGACTAATAAGGAAAAGGAAGCTTCCAGAGGTGAAGAGGAAATTAAATAAGGATTTATTAATCACATTATTTTCTTATTTAAAGCATTCATTTCACACGATGAAGTAAATTTCAATATTTGGAAATTGAATGAAAGTATTCAATTCAATCGTCTCTCAAGTTGATTATATAAATCATATCTTATTCCCTATTTTCAAGAAACGCAAAGAAGTTGTTTGTTTAATAGACAATCCCATGCACTTTTTGTGAAGTTTTGTGTAATATGTACTACCTATAATTGTCGCAAAATATGATTTTGTTAAAGCTTTTCAGCGACATTTTTTGAAACATATTAACTAGATTTCTTCATCTGTCTTCTCAATATTTTGTAATCTACAAAAATACAAAATGAAGTATACAGCTTAATACTACTCATCAGCATTGATTATTTATTGTTGTTACCAACTTCTCTGCCATTGTATATGATATTCACAAGTTATTCATTTCCAAATAAAGTTTAAAACTACTTAAAAATTGATCAGATAACTTTGGAATCCCTGAAATTTGAATATCAATAAATAAAAACGTGATTGAACATATGAATCACTTGAAGAGTTTTGAGTAACAAAAATCTATAATAATAAATAAATTAATGTGTTGTTGGATGATATTGATCTTCATTTCTTCAGTAACAACATGCATTTTTAAATCTGTCATCGCTTTTTACTTTTTTTGCTTCTTTATTGCTCGGGATACTAATGTGGCTAAGAACTTTTACAATTTTTCATAAACACAGTCGCCAACTTTCCAGACGTTTTATGGATCTACTACATAAATTTCATTGAAATGAAAATAAAAAACCTGAAAACAAATTTATACTTTATGAAGGTACTTGATATTCTTTCTCGATTAGAAAAAAATTCAGTAAAGTTTATCTTTATTCTCACATTTTCCAATCCATTTTCCTATCGTACAATTAGTTGTTAGTTGTGGCATGAGTGCGAAGTGACTCATCGAGTTTATTGGTTTTCACGCCTTCCTGCAACCAAACTGGAACGCCAAATTACTTATCGAAACATGCATTCACATTCACTGGGAGGGTATTTTTCATTGCATTTCTACGGTAGCGGCTGGTAGAATATCCCTTATCATACGAGTTCTCCACTGACTACTAATAAGACTATGGAACGAATTGCACTAAAGCTGTATAACTATGAAACATATAGTAAATCTCACCAAATTTTCAGTCTCATGTCTATTTGACAACAATTATTAATGAAAATGCATCTTAAGCCAATGTTACAAAATTTTTGATAACAATAATATTGTCATGCTTAATGTGGAAAGATATTTTTATTAGTATAATTAAATCAGTCATGTGAAATTCAAAAAGCAATTCATGTAAATCATGATACAAGATGATATATATACTATTTATAAATGGAGCGTCATGTTATGTTATATTTTTTGCCTATTAAAAAACTGAATATTATTAAACAAAGAGTTGAACTAATCTTGGTTGATAGACATATTTTTGGAATATCAACCCATCTTCTTTACAATTGTCTCGCTATTTTTTTCCATTCCTATACAATCCAATCGATGATTTTTTCTTTTCATTTCGATACTTTTATTTTTTCCAAGTTCTGTTCCATTATTTCTTTTTCATGGATCTTCCTATTCTTCTTCGTTTCCTTGGTCTTCATTCCAGGATTGCCCTTGTTGTCGTCCTCTCATTCCTTTTCCTTATATGTTTGTTCTAACCATTTGCTTTTTGTCTTCTAATTATACTTTGCTTATGTTTTGATTACATAATTGTTCTTCAATTTCTTCATTTTTCATTTTGTACTTTCCATCTTCCATTTTGCATGGTCCTAGTAACTTTCTTATAATTTTTCCTTGAAATATTTAAAATTTATTGATATCTGCCTTGGTTGACTTTAGTATTCCTCCTATAATGTATTATATACTAGTATAATGTTGGTTTTGTTAGTTAGTATTTTACTTATTAATAATTACATGTAACGAATTTGAATTACATTTGCTGCTCACTTAATTACAATTTACTACCTATTCAAAATTGCATTGTATATTTTCTGCATTACTATTAAAAAAGTTGTAATAGGTGAAATAGTTTAATTTCTGATTATGTCAGAGATAATCATAGATTAATCGATAGTTAATCTTGAATTAAGAGGTTACTTAGGTTTCACAGCTTCAAAAAATCATTTTTTGTGGACAAATGTTACACCGAATTTTAAAATTGATCAAAATAAAAGTTTTAAAGGTACAGCTTTGAAAATGTTTGATCAAAGTCAGTTTTATTTTATTGAAACTGTGTTTTCAAATACGGTTGTCAAAAGTTCGCAAAAACTTACGCTTTCGAAATACAATTCACTAGTAATTGGACTAAAGATTTCATTTTTTTACAATTAACTATTAAAAAAGGAATATTGAGTATATTTTTCTGTAGATAGGTCTAGCAAAAATCCAATTTTCACTTTTTTCTGTTTTTTTTTACCAAATACAAGATTTTCTTTCTCACTTTTGATGATCCTGCTACGAGATCTTCACTGGGAATGACGAATTTTGAATATTTCTCTCTGTAAATTTCAAAAATTATTTTTCAAATGTATCTATATCTTTGAGATGGTAGGAAAATTATTGTATTATATAAAATAAAAATGATTAACCTATGTAACATTCAAATATACAAAAAAATCGATTTTGTTTGATTTCCAATACCTCAGCTAAACTTGGCAACATGGCAATACTTCGGTCAACGCCTACTATGTGTCGTAGTGTTAAAGTTTACTGAGACATACTTTATATTATACTAGTAGCTGGTCGAAATACGTACTAGTTCGATAGAACTTAAATTGAGCGTTGCACCCCCTTGCACACTTATTGTCTGAGGGGGCGGTTGGCAAGGGCGCATTACGAGCGTGTCGATCACGATATGTCATCGTCCCATCAGAAAGCCACCGACAGAGTGGCATGTTATTACACGAAATTAATTGAACGTAATTGAAAGTGAATAAATTGTTTCGGTTGATCGATATTCGATCCGAAGTGGCTGCGTATTGTTTCCGCAAAGAATCGATTAAGCAATTAATGCAGGCACACGTTTAGACGGATTGAAACAACTCAATTAAAAGAACATTTTGTTCATTATCTTTGAACATCCTTCAAATGGAAGCACTCAAGGATAAATATGCAATAAAATTGGACTGCAAGGGAATGTAAGGGGTAGGCTCGGGGGGCCAGACATACTCAAACTTCGCCTTCGACTTTGGTGGAGTGTCGGGCACTTGAAGGGGGCGCTAAATTATCTCCGTCGAACATGGCCGACGGTTAATTGAATGTTGATTGCTTCAATTGTCTCCATGTCATGGCAGGCATTGTCAATTTGTCCGCAATTTGTTTCCATCTGCGATGGCACCGTTTTAATGAAGAGTGTATTCCCATTAAGCGACATACTTTCATTGCAAGTATTAACACTACAAGGCAAGGTTGATAATTAATTGCAATTCAAATTAGTAAAGGAAAGTTTCAGGGATTCTAATTTAAAGTGCATATTTAGTTTGGACTTTGATGCAGATTTTCCAGCCTTATAAGAATATCACAAGGATATGTGTATTGCGATTTTCTCGAAAAGTAAATGTAACATTAATTCAAGGATAATTGTTAGTCACATTATTTTCCTAAATATAATAAAAAGTAAGGTAATTCAAAAAATAAGTTAAGTTTGTAAATGTATGACATAAACCAGTTCTTAATCTCAACTGAGTCCTTCAACAATTCGAAAATCAAAGGAGGATTGTAAAAAGTAACCACAATTTCAGTGCAGAATTTAATGCCTTCATTTATTGAAAAATTAACTTTCCTGAATTTTGATATATATCTACAAATGTATAGGTATCTGTCAAAAGTACTCAAAATAACTTTGAAGGATAATTGCTCAAAAATTGTTCCCGTTATCGGTTTTAATTAACTGTTGTTGGATCTATTAATATTTTCAATATGGACCATGGATTTTGAAATATTTCAATAAATGTAATGAGAATAAAATGGTCCGAATCACTAAATTTGAAGGATAATAATTCAAAAACTATTGATTCTGTTACTTTAAAGTTTCAATTAGCTGTTGTTTAATCCAGCAACTTTACCTTTTTTTATCTGCATTATGAATTATGAAGTATTTCTACAAATTTACAGACATTGATTGATAGGCCTTTGATAAGGATGACATTCTTAGGATAACAATTAAAAAAGTATTAATTCTGTAACATTGTAATTTTAATTAACTCTTGTTGCATTTAGTAACTTTCTGATTTTCAATCTGCATCATGAATATTGATTTATTTCTACAAATGTACAGACAACTCTTCAAAAACACAAAGTTTGAAGGATAATAACTCAAAACCTTGATTCTGTTTTTTTTAAGTTCTAATTAACTGTTGTTGAATTTACTAATTTTCTCATATTCAATATGGAATATTAATTTTGGAAAATTTCTTCAAATGCAAAGAGACTGATTGAAAGTGTTCAAAATCACTAAGTTTGCAGGATAATAACTCAAAAAGTATTTTTTCTGTTAGTTTGAAGTTTCAATTAACAGTTGTTGAATCTACGAGCTTTCACATTTTTAATGCACCATGAATTTTCAAATATTTTTACGTATATACAAACCATGATTAAAACTGTTTAAAATCAATGTTTGAAGGATAATAACTTAAAAATTGGTTTTGTTACTATTAAAGTTTAAAATAATTCTTGTTGGATCTACTAACTTTCTCATTTTCAATGTGGACCATGAATTTTTAAATATTTCTTTAAATGTACAGAGATGGATTGAATTGTTAAAAATCACAAAGTTTGAAAGATCACGAATCAAAAAGTATTGATTCTGTTACTTTAAAGTTTTAAATAACTGTTGTTGAATCTACCTAGTTTCTTATTTTCAATGTGGGCTATGAATTTTGAAATACTACTACAAAGGTACAGATATTGATCGAAGTCGTTCCAAATCGCAGAGTTTGAAGGATAATAAGAACTCAAAAAATGTTTTTTTTACTTGAAAATTTTAATTAATTAATCACTAAGGTTGAAGGATAGCAATTCAAAAAGTTTTGATTCTGTTATTTTAAAGGTTTAATTAATGTCGATCGAATCTGCATTTTCAATCTGTACCATGAGCATTGAAATATTTCTACAAATATACAGATTCTGATTGAAACTGTTCAAAATCACAAAGTTTGTAGGTTAACAACTCAAAAAGTATAGATTCTCTGGCTTTGAAGTTTTAATTAACTATTGTCCGATCTACAAATTTTCTCATTTTCTTTGTGGATCATGAATTATGAAATATTTCAACAAATGCACAGATATTGATTGAAACTGTTGAAATTGAAAATAGTTAAGTTTGAAGTATAATAATTCAAAATAAATTGATTCGGTACTTAATTCATTTGTTGAATTTACTAATTTTCTCGTTTTCAATCTGCACCATGCATTTTGAAATCTTTTTACAAAATACAGGCATTGATTGAAATTGTTTGAAGGATAATATCTCAAAATGTATTGATCCTGTTATTTTAAAGTTTTAATTTATTTTTCAATTTAATCAAGAGTCAAGAATGAGCATTATTAACATTATCATTATATATAAAAGCAAAAATGTTCAACATATGCAATTTTAACAAAAATCAACCAATCCAAAAAGAGTGTCCAAGGGTGGTTTTTTAAGTAAAACTATTATATTTTTCATATTTAGTTAGAAGAATATTAATTGTTAAATCAACATTTATTCAATATGTTAATATAAATCCATATTTATTTAAAATGGTTAATCGTGTATTTACGAAATACAATTTTGTACGTTTTCAAATTTTGTTTTCTAGCCTTAAATTTTAGTAAAATCAACGAGTTAAAATTTGAACGTCATAGGAACAAACTATATTTTAGGCAACTTAATATACGTAAACATATGAACGAAAATCTTTATGAATCCTTTTTAAAGTGTTTGATTTATATGCAAATAAATATTAATAAATTATAAGAATAAGGATTACATGCTCGAGAAAGATAAAAATCTCTTTCATTTTTTGATCGAAAATGAATAGATATAAAATAATCCACTTTGACAGCAGGACCTCCATAATAACTATACATATTAGGTTGCCCAATAATGCGTTGTATAACATTATCTCTTTTGTATTTTAGCAGTATTATCCTTCAGCTAGCTGAGAATTCAATACTTCATATGTTGAATTCATGTGAGCTCTACTGATCAAGTGGATAGAAATCGGGATTTTTCAAAGCTCATTTGCTTCAACCATCGGAAATTGCCATTCGCATTTCCTCTTCTACTCGACGATTTCGTGCATTGTGATTTTTCTGCCGGAAAACAACAATTTGAAGCATTTTGTATGCACAATTAGTTGCGTCTCGTTTTCCCAGCGAATGTATAAGAGGGCGATCCTCAGCCCCTCGATTCGAGCTTAATGCGTTTACACGATACGGTTTGGTACTTACTTTCACATTTCGCATGTACAACATGCATCGCCTGTGAGAAATTGACGAGCGCAAGCCACCTGGATTGCAGGCATCGAACAACGCGGGACGGCTAAGCCCTTCGAACCGAAAACGAAAAACCCTGACAGACCTGCTCAACGTCTATTGCCGCGTTGGAGGACTCCAGGAATAGGTATTAACTCTGGGGATCGTTCGGACCGTTCCTTTCCACCATTTCATATATCATTCGCGCTGAAGCGCAGTTGAAACGTGCCGAAAATGCGCTCCCTCCTCGTTCGGGTTCTGAAAGTAAACGTATCCGGGAATGAGTTGTTCGTCCTCCAGACTGAGAACTACAATGTGTTGCCATCATACGAGCGTTGCATAAGAGGAATGAGAGTGGGTACTTGAAGGGGCCCTTAAGGCATAAATATCTTATTAGACAACGCGTATGCACGCATCAAGCACGTTTACGTCTTTGCGAACGTAGTAAATGCGTAAGTTCGTAAAAAATGCATGTTCTGCGTGTTAGGAGGGGTTGGTCACATTTGTGGCTTTTCCCAAGCCGTGTACAAATAGGTTCTGGCAAAATTGTGTAATTGGTTTGTTGGAAAATGTCCCTTTAACCTATGTCATCGACAAAGAAAAGTTGGTGGGATTTCTGTAAATTTGGCATTTATTATAAGGATATTGAGTTGTATTGAAACTGAATCTAGAGGGCGCCATTAAATTATAGATTATTCATGTAAATACTTGAAGGTAATGAAAATATGAAGGAAATTTTATCTTTAAAAGATGGTATAATCGGTTAACTATGTGGGTTTCGATTTATACACATATCAAATAAGTGACGCAATTTATTCCAGAAGCGGGAGAAATGAATACTTCATGTTTTACCCAAGGTCGAATAGATGATAACATACAAAATAAAGTGCTGATCATAAGTTGCCAAGTTCATAAAGATCGCCAAGTCAAACAAATTTTTCATGATTTACTTATGACATTTGACATGTCAGATATTGTGGTATCAGTTTTGGGGTTTTTTGAATTATTGTACCAATTATTCGCTAGTAAAATAAAATTTGGTGTGATAGTGTGCGAAATTCCATTAAAATTTAGATATCTTTATATACAGAATTTTAAATTATTGATTTTGAAAGGTGAAATGAAAGGTGAAATGAAAAATGTGCTGCGACAATTAAACTGAAGAAATATTTGATTTTTTGTTAATGCATTTAATATAAATTGACATTAGCAATTAATGCAATTGATTCATAATTTTTATTATTATAATAATTGTCTTTACATTTTCTTTAAATAATTCAAAATCTTTAGAATATTGAAAAATTGTTGTATTAGTTACCCATGGGAAATGATAATTTCAGATAAAATCCACCGTTCAAGGTGCTCGAGATAAACCATGATGCATCAGTAGCATTCAGGGCTAGAATTGATTATACTGAAAAAATCGAAAGAAAGCAGAACAAAATGTGACAAATTTCTAATATCGCATTTTTTACATATGAGATGAAATGTGCCGGTTCTAGTTCAAGGTGCATAATTACAGCACCCTCATTATTCAACAAGGTACAATAGACGAGTTCCTTGATGTAGAACTGGCATATTCCTTTATAAATATAAAAACAATGTGTATATCGTATAACGCTTTGATAAGGTTTTCAATTGTGTGTTCTAAAGCACAAACACATCATGTTTATCAACGAACTTTAGTTTGAAATTGAAATATTGAAAAATATCATTTGGTGAAATTATTCTTATTTTTCTGTATACTTTTATTAAATTTCATTAGTTTTAATTGCAACACCAAGAAAGAAAACCGTTCAATATTTTTTTAATTAATTACCTTAAGGTTATTAAATTCGGAACTTAAATTGTGTTTTGTTGCTCTTTACATTTTCCAGAATGAATGAGAATTATATTCCATTAATTTTTCTCAAATTTTAATTGTAAATTAAGTACATAATTTTGCATTTTTAAAACTCATAATTTTCGTTAACAATAAAATTATTAACTCTAGCATTATTATCAATAGCAATGAATCAATATCCACATGTTAAGAAATATAATATTGCTTCAATATCGAAAACCTTCAAAAATCTAACTTTTATGAACGATTCCATCCATTACGGTAATTTTCAGATGAAAAATGCGAATCCTTTCAACTCTGCAGTATCAAATATTCATCAAAATTTAATTAACGAAGCTGGGCGCATAAAAAATTACTTGTAGGCGGCATTAAACATAAAAATCCACGTGTTAGGACTCATTTTCCCGGAGAGGTAAATAAAATAAAAAACTTTTTAATAATGCTCGCCGAAACTCGTTCCCTTCAATATGCAAAGTATCGCGCTAATTTTTAACGGCGCAATTTGTTAATATGTAATTTTACGACGGCAATTTGTATTTAAAGCATTGCATCCCGACTCCATTCGGCGTTTATTCCAATTCGATCGTAAAATATTTGAACGCGCGTGCGCGTTTTATTTCCATTTTCATTCGGCGCCGTATTGCTTGTTCGCGTTGCGTAGAAAATGCGGGAAATGAATGTAACGAGAATTGTTACTATTATGTACTTCTAGTGCCTTACTTAGCAATTTGGGTCATTTTCCCAGAGCATCGCGCGTTTCATTTTTCGTCCTCCGTTTCCAGACAGCGCGCGTCCTGGCTTCCCGGTGTTATCCAGCCGACCGCGAAACGGCAATAAAGGAAACCTTTTAGGGTCGTTAAATTGCCATTAATTAATAACACAATGTACGCACAAAGTATCCATAAAAATATATTCGTTGATCGTTAATGTTACGTTTTTTTATGATTTATCCTATTATTTTCGCATAAATGCATTTCCTCAAGGCGTTATTTCCTGTTTTAAGTGAATTATGAAAAAAATTCGCTTCTTCAAGTAACATTCATCTTGTTACCAAAATTAAGTTAATTTATCAATGTGAGCATATTTATGACAATGAAAATAATTTTTTTGAAAATGCAGATTTTTTATCATTATACACCTAATATCAAGGGTATCTTCGGTGGAAAAAGATGTATTTTCAACAAACAAAATAAAATATTTTATTCAAACTTTTTATTGGCGTGTAGATGAACATCCGAAAAAAGATGAGTTTGCGATGGCAGTAGAAGTAAATATGTCAAGATCATCAGAGGTGAAAGGAACGACAGAAATGAAAACTTCATTACCTAAAAATGAAAAATTTTCACGCTCTTTTTGCAAAATCATCATGGAAAAACTTTCAGATTAAGGTTTAAATGGCCTAAATTTGACCTTACTGTTGACCCTACAGCTCCGCCAGAATAAAAGTTATAAAATATTCTGAATGAATAGTTTCTTTGAGGATATTTTAAAATATTATTATTGAATTCGTAAGATTAGTCAAAGGAGTCAAATCTGTCCCATATTATGAAAAAATAAGGACCAATTCTTCAATTTCAAAAATAGGACTTGAGAAAATAAAGCCTGTATTTCATTATTAAAATTCAAGAAAATACAATTCTTTAACATTTGCAATTTCCTAGAATCAACTTGATATCTCAATTAGTTTCGAACAATTTTAATTGAAATCATGTCTACTTTTGAATTGTCTATTGAATATTTAAAAAAATAGATCAAAAGATAAAATTGTGGCTTTTCATTTGATTCGTTTAAATTCGTATGAAAAATTTAATGTCAATCCCATATTATTAAAAAAGCGACTCTTTGAAATTTTCAAGAAATATCTCAATTAGTTTCAAAGATGTTCAATTTTGATTGAAACCATTTCTACATTTACATTATTAATTTTCTATTTTGAAATTTTAAATTCATTGATCGAAAGAATAAAATGTGATCCTTCATTTGCTTTTTTAATCATGAAAATCGGCACTATAGTTTACGAGTTGTGATCAAAAGAATATGTTATGGAAATGTATATGGGGATTCAAACCGGAAACATGAACTCGAAAAATTCATGATGACGCCTTCCATTTGATTTACATTGATGTTACTAAGGCTAAAATTGCACTTCCTTAGCAACTGTTAATTGATTCAAGTAACACTTCACCAAATTTGGTACATAAACTAACAGATAGTGGTCGATTCTGACAGTAAATCAAATCCAAAAAACGGTTGGTGCGGCAGATAAGCATCGTTTTTGTTAATATCTCAAAATTGGCAGGACCGACTTTTCAAATTTTCACCATTCGTTTATTAAGTAATTATTAATAAATATCCATCGATCGAGATGCATTCTACGACCTCCGGGCATAATCATTAGTGCCACGCCCTTAGTGCATAAACAGCTATTAAGCTTGCTAAGATATTATATCAGAAATTTTTTTCGAATCGATTTGAAAATTTATCAATATTCTAATTTTGTTATAGAAATTGATATTAAACCCATGTAAGCCCATATAACAATGTTGATATTTGTTAGAATTAGATTCATCTAAATTTGTCCACATTCAGTGCCTTTATACCTTGCGAATAACAATGTTTCTATTTTAATTAATCATTTTTAAGTTTAATAGTAAAATGACCAATTTAGAATTGATTTCACTGATGAATCTTAATAAATTGATAATTGGCATAACAGTAGACCTTGAAAAATTGTTCAAACACTGAACAACTGAAAAATTGTAAGATACATTTATGATATATTTCTTATTAGAATATTAATTGTTACGCCCTTAATTAAAAACAAACCTTTCTCCTATCAGCTGTAATTATTCTTATGGTATTTCTTGCAGGATTCATATTCCAGCCTCAATACAACAAAAACAAGCATATTAATTTATCTGATTTAATAATACAAAAACTTCTAAATTTCAAACTTTTCTTGGTACCTTAGTATTCTTGTGATATGGAAACAATACAATCGGTAACACTACTAAAGATCGAGTTAAATTGAAACGTAATTGATGAACGGAACAAGGCACTTAAAACGGAACTATCCCTTCAGGACCTCATGTCTGGATGCATTATCTATATGGGGAAATTAAACTCAAACTGGAACTAGATTTACCAACGAACATATAATTCAATGCAAATTAATCAAACTGATATTTGGTATAAGTTGATTTGAAACAGTACAATAAAACCTGCTATTTTACCATTTTCAAAACTAACGTGATAAATCCAAAGCCGTATAACGGAACTTACGATATAATACAATTGACAAAATGGAACACGTGCTGTAAGCCTTACGGAACTGCACAACGACGTGCACCTCTTTATCCTTTCACGTGGCGTTACCTGCCTAATGAAATGATCTTCGGGCTTACCCAGTTTCCTTTACGGGTCAGTTCGCTTCACCGATTCGTTTCAGCTCCTCATGGCTTGTTCTTCCATCGGCCGAGTTTTCCATCGAAGCGAGAGTGTTCAATGTATGTGGAGCTCGAGAACGCGCCCGGGAAACGTGTTGCGGATGGACTTAATGCGCGGAAAGCCGCTCAGTTCGGCTCAGATCGCAGCCAAATCGAGAAAAAAACCCAATAAAAACACGCTATCGACGAAAAAATATAAAATGGTAATAGTAATCTCATCAAAGAATAAAAGAAACAAACCCCAAGAAAGATATACGAAAAAGTATATGAAGAAAATCCTGGACATAAAAGTAAAGTTATTTAATTTCGAAATTAAAATTAATTTTGTTGCTCAAAGAAGAAACCATAGTAAAGGAATCTTGTTGCATCCGGTCACTGCGGAATTCCGGAAGTTTTCCTGAAATGTAAAAATAAAGCAAAATAAAACAAAAATTCTTGACATACATCGCGACCTCATACCCAATTTGCATTTTTCGTCCTTTCTAGACCATTGTTACTTCATTGCTTACTCTTCCGTCGTCCTTTTGCGTCCCGAGCCACCTGTTTTCCTCGCTTTCTTTTGTTCTTCCTGCGTTGTATTATTTCACGTACGGCAAGCATGAATTTCGCATGCATTGTGCGTTTTTCACGTTGACAGTTCCTGGCCGGCAGCGGGCTGAAAAAAGAAAGGATGATAGTTAGCAGGACGGGTTTTGTATATGTAGCCGGGGCAGGACAACAACCACAACCGGGGGGCGTAAACGGCAGTGAAACAAAAGTGCTCTTTGAAGTGAAAAAAACCGACGCTGCGACTCGTGCATACAAAGTATGTGTGAGTGCCTGCATGCAAGGATAATACGGTTTGCACAAATAGCATTAGCATGAAATCGTTGCGCTTGCCTACGTTATGAGAAATTGTCTTCATTCTCATCTCCATCGTTTTGTGACCGCATTTGTCCGCGGCGTGCCTTTTATCCTTGTGTTGTCGCCGAACAAAGTCATATGAAGGTTTTATTAATGCCATGCGCATGTATCATGTCACGTATAAATGTTGCTAATCAAGTGCATTTTTAAGCGGGCATTAATTTTTTCATACGTTTGTCGTAATCACTAACTATCAACTTGATAAATGATATTTTAAGATGCTAATTTGTAAAATTTTAATGAATTTAACATGAAGATGATTTACTTCATGTAAGAATAGTCCTAAATTGAAATTATTCATAAAAATACTCTCTAAAGTGTATCCTACACGGCAATACTAAATTTTCTTAGAAATTACAGTTTATTAGATACCTTAGCTAATTAATAAATCTTAATTAAATACATTTCTTGAAGAATAAAATCAATAATTTGGATTTTAACCTTTGAAATTGACAAAAATATCATGAATCTACTTGATGAAAAAAAAAGTTTGGCAGTAAGAATATTGTTAAAATAGTAAAAAGGACTAACTTGATGTGAGGGCAAACTTTTATTTGCGTTATAATGACAAGAACAAAGAAACTTTGGCACAACAGACATACCACACGACAACGCCACAAACAATACACAAATTTTTCAGATGAAAACTTAACTAAAAAACTAAAACAAAAAAATTAAATTAGGATATAAACTTACAATAAAACCAAAATTAAATGTAACTCCTTACAGCGATACAATTAGACGAGAGGATTAAATTTTTACTAAATAAAATATATAAATCATAATTAAAAGCAATTAAAGGCAAACATTTCAGGAATTATTGAAACAATTTCAAATTATTGAATTTAAATCATTTATTTCAAATAATAAATTAACCTGTACATTGGCATATAGAGAGGCAGGAATATTATTATTTTTAGAAACTCAAAATTATAGTCTAAGAGCAATGGATTTTCTAAAAAGGACAATTTTAATGAAATAACAAAATTCACATCCAAAATCAAAATTATACGGACAAATCAAAATTCTTAAAATAGGCAATCCTATTCGACCAATTTGTTTGTTTGTTTTCAAATACTGCAACATAGAGTATTATAATTTCACTAAACAAAATTATCCCAAAAGCTGAATGACCAGTTGCATAAAACTTAATACTTGATTAATCAATGATTAACTATAAAATAATGCATTAAATACATTTATATGATATTCATAGATTAGGTGATTTGAACTTTGTGCAACCGTGCATTAGAGTATAAAGCAAAAAACATAATCAAAAACAATATCGAATTAATTGATAGATGAGAAAAATATATTTAACCAAAAATTACTCTCCTATATCTTTGAATGTTTATACAACAATGTATCAATAAACAAAACATTGAATTATGTACACAAAACAAAAACAAATCAGGAACAAAAACAATCAAAGACAAGTTAGTTAAATTGAATTAACCACAGAAAAGAAAAATTTGTAAATTTAATGAAAAATTGAACATAATAGATGATTTAATAGCAATGGCATTACGATTATCTTTTAGCTAACAGCTAACAGCTTTATAATTAGATCATACCGAAAAAAGAAATATTTTAAACAGCACATTATTTGAACATTACATTAATTTATGGGCCACATATGTAGACTATATTTTGATAATTTGGAATAATATTCAAAACTACTATTTAAAAGCTCAAAATACTAAAATTCGCAATTGAAAAAGAAGAAAATAACTGAAGTCATTTCCTGGACCTATAAATAAAGAAAAATATTTTTAAAAGTAAATTCGAATCTAATGTTTATAGGAAACAAATATTTACTGGAACTATAATCCCAAAATTATTTTTCAATTCAAATAAAACCGAAAATGGTTTCTTTCATAATTCAATTCGTCGAAGGTTTTCAATTCCTCTTTAAAAAATTAATTAAAAGAAAGATTTAGAAAGTATAAAAAGAATTCGAATAAAAAAACGGATTTAAAGGACAAGAAATTAATAACTGGATCTCAAAAAAGAAATCAAAGAAATATTTAGAAAAATCCATAACTAAAATAAAAAAATTGAAACACAATATAAGATTGCATTACTGGAACATACCAACAAGTTTTTGGCAGAATTATAAAAAAACACAGTATAACACATACAAACATAATAAAAACACAACCAATTAAATTTTTAATAAGAGTTAAGAGAAAGACTCAATATTAGAAAAATCTGAAGTATACAAAATTAATTTTAAATTTGTGATGCAACATATATTGGATTATCAAGTACAAAATTAAAATACAGAATAAAAGAATATGAAACATCTAAAACACACAACATAAACACAAAATTGACATAGATAATATCCAATTATTACACTAAATAAAATTTCCAAATTACACTCTTATTCCCGGTTGCGCACCGCTTAAATCAACTAATCTATGATTATCATTTACATGTATCTATATGCAAAAATCTGTGAACTGGGCAACCGCGAATTTTAATTTAAGAAACGCTAAATTATTAAGTAGAAATGAGCACAAAACCAATATTTCAATTCATGAAAAACAATACTCAAAACAAAATTAACAGTGGTAAAGACATCGAGGAAAATTAAAAGTTTGCCCTCATTTTAAATATGACCATAATACTTGATGAAAAATTTTATCATATACAATTTAAAACATCTAGAAATGCGCATTACCAAAACGAACTTTAGTTGCAAGTTTTGATTGTTCTTTATAGGATATACGAAAAAAACAATTTTCATTTTCTAATTCAAATTTTTGACGTTCTATCGATATCCGAAATCCGAATTGCAAAATTCGAATTTTTAAATTTTCAAAATTTGACTTTGACCGCCATTTTGACCTTGATCCTGAAGTGATAACAAAAAATGAAGGTCATGAAACTTGATAAAGCTCAATACAAATCGGTTGTCAGATATTTAAAATTCTGAGTTCCATGTCCAACGGACATAACGATTTCATAAACGAACTAAAGTTCGTTGAAAATTCAAAAATAGCATTGATAAAGAACTATATAAATAGCAACGAACATGTAATTGCATTATCCGTATAACGTTAATAAACAAAGTCGCAACGCTGGAAAATGTACTCGTTAATAAAATTATTAAAAAATTATGAAACAAATATAGCAACATACATGCGCTTTGATCATTCACTCAGCAAGTATGAAAATAATGTAGAAATAGCTTTCCCGAGCGAAAAAAAAGTTGTGGAAAAGTGCGATTTTCCACATTCCACTCTATTATCCTTTCATCCGGCTTTTTGATGCGCTTTTACAGCGCGCACGCCGTATAAAAGTCCGACCAGCGAGGGACACAATACGCGAAGGATACGTGGGATATGGGTAAAAAACAAAAGATCCACCAGCCACCCACGCCGCCCACGCCGCCTCCCGCCCATCCAGTCGTGGCCGCGCGGCCGCTTTGATAAACAAAACTCGACGGGAGAGCCGACAGTTTGGTCCCGGCTTTGATCTTTTCTGGCAGGAATTCCAGCACATGTACGCGACCCAATGTAATGTATGAACGTGTATTGCACGCACGGTTTGTGCCGTAAACAAATTACGTTTTGTACCTTGTGTTGTGTGCACAAAGTCCGCGGCTTATTCCGCCCAACAGAAATTCACTTTGCACTAGCTGGGTTACAAGCCGGAGAGCGGAGATGATTTGTTGCATGCCCGACCGGTCAAGCCAAATGTAATCATTTACATGATATTTGCACAAATAATCGTAATTTGCTCCGGAGGACGCTCACCCATATACGCTGCGTTACTTCCTGTCCCACATCCCACCCAAAAAACTTGGGGGACCCAATTTTGGGGTTAGATACCGACATAGAATATAGGTTCAAAGTGATACCATTTTGCAGGTTAGAACGAATTGATATAGAATGACAAAGTTTGTTTTTGATTATGGGGTAAAGGACCACAGTGTATAATGATGATATAAATGTGTAAAAGAGCAGGAAATTTAGCCGAATTGATGATTAAACCGAATTTCCCCCAAATCACTTTATAGCCAACATGACCAAATGCTTTGTGCTGGCGTGGGCTTTCGGGTTTCCGCGGTGCTGTTATGGATTTAGGACGAATGCGCATACATTCGGATACATTTGTGATATTTACCTTTGCGTGCTTTAGCACTTTCGCAGATGTGGCCAAATATGAAAGGTTCTCGCTGGGCCAAACTCCATGATCCATGACCAAAGCATATAGGCTCAGCGAATATCGAATATTCCATGTTGTTTTGGTTCGTTTCATGTGCGCTAATTCGAATATTGAATATCAACAAAGAGAAGGTGAAATGGAAGGCATTTCTAACAGAGAAAACAGCAGGATTCAGTTTATTAGTTCGGTTGTGTACCAGATTATAGATAGCATTGTAATGTTCGGGGGATTTTTGGGTCAATAATTAGTCTGAGGTACTAATTGGAATTCTACTAGATGATTGATATATGCAATATTGATGTTGATAAGGGATATCAAATAGATGATTTTGGTTAAAGCATTTATTAACAATTTTTAGCAAACAAAATGGTTCTCTATACATTCTGTGATCTAAGATTTATATACAACTAGCAAACCCGGCGAACTCCGTTTTGCCACAAAATTTTATTCGATTTATGTAACAATCCTTTTGCTGATTTTATCATTTTTTTTTGTTTTAAATTTGAAAATGAAATATTTTATTTCATTTCACAGCAATAATTATTGTGAGATTATTGTACCTGTAATTGGATAACCATCTTCAACGTGATGTTGTATCCGTCTTGCCCTTGCCTATAAATGATTGGATATTGAAATGCATCGTAAAAACGGTGTGTCTCGTTTACACTATTTAATATATTGCTTCATCGTTGAACGACAATGTCTCGCGATTTAGTTTGATCGCCAAGAATTATTGCAGCATCATTATCGGTGGGTGCATTGAATCTTCGCACATTTGTACAATACAATTGGTTGATTTGACGGTTTCAAATTTAAATGTTATATTAAACGAATAATAATAATTTTACAGTGAAAACAATATCAATATGCAGGTCTCCCAATAACTCCACTGCTCGCCACCGGGTGTCGCTACTCGCCAGATTCGTTATAACATTAATAACTTTGTTAATTTAAACATTACCTTTAATTTTCTTTGCTATAAACCTCACTGAGCCCGAGACCTTTCCAACGAATGC
>JARJDZ010009672.1:0-12016 GCA_030264555.1 Aleochara sp. GC000083
TAGCAATCAGAACTTTAGATGCTAATGATGGGAAAATTGTATCGTTGAATTGAAGACTGGTTTATTACATAAATTTGTGTTGTGTTTTCTTAACTTATCAAAGAGTAGATGAAAGATATTTAATTTACTTTCAAGGATATCAATTTTTATTAATAAATTATTAATCTGATCAAATTTTGAAACAAAGTTTTTAAAAGTTGCTCCAAAATGTAAGTCAGAAAAAAATCAACTTTTAATGAAATTCTAATATTGATACCTGAATATTATTTTCAGATTTGTACCTAGCAACCTTAAATCCTCTCTGATAAGATTTTCTTATCAATATGCTACTGTCTTAATACCACATACGATTTCCAGTTTTCAAATCGATACAAATAGTTTGCAATTGAAACTTTTCCCAACTCAATAAACATAAAATAACATGGACAAAAAAGGCGTCAACATACAATGTACCAATTTGTATTGTTACTAAATATCCTTACAAATATTTGTAGCGCGTTATCAACGTGTGTAAACGCATATCACAAGTTGGTATCAGGTAGTAAACCTAAAATTTCAACATGGCATAAACGAATACGAATACTCTTGCTAGCTGGGCACGTTAATTGAGTTCTGATGTCATCGGAGACACGAATACATTTCGAATGTTGTTTTGTTTGACACCAGATCTGCAATATGGAATATCCCGAATGATGTTGAGCAAGGCAAAAGCGACAAACAAGCTGGGAATTTCCAATTGAACCTTTAATTTGCGCCCCTGAAACATTCCACTTCGCATGGAAATTGCACACATCAACTTGTTGTAAAACTCCTTCGAATTTTCCCATAACATTAATTGCATGCAGCATGAGTGCAATGAAGTTGAAAGCCTGGGCCAATCGTGACCGCCTTATCAATGTGTGTTAATATATATATCAGGTAATAAACCTAAAATGTTAAATTTCGCTAAACGTACGCCCATAAATATGCAATGACGGTAATCATTACGTAGATTGCAGGATGGTTGAAATAATTTCGCGTACGTAATACCACTTCCCAAAACTGTGTTAATCATTTCCGATGATTATCCTGCCTTTCATTAGCGAAAGGAAATTAAAATTTCTTCCTCGGAATCGAACATGGCAATTAAATTTGTTGCGATACGGCTTAAAAACGATTCAAGCTTCTATACTCTCTATACTTGAAGGATTAAGGAACTGTATCTGAATAATCAATAAATTCATCCTCGTAATTTAATTAATCAGTAAATAAAGCTAGAAAAGGCACGTGAATAGGTTTATATCACGTACGGATTTGAAACAGATTGTGCTGATTTGCAAAAATTCACTGAGAAAGGATTAAGTATTAGAAAAATGTCAATGATATCCTTTCATGAAAAATGTATGTTTTCATATCTATATTGAAATTCATTCCTGGACTAAAAGTCCAATAAAAAATCTTTACAGACGCAATTCTAGGTATTTATAAGAAGGATACTCAATTTCGAGAAAAATTCTTTGATCCCTGAAATCAAAGATAAGGATTGGTGAAATCAAAATTTCAAATTCATGATCCCATTTGATTAACTCAAATATTACTTTCTAGAAACATCTGAAAATGATCTTTTTGGAAACAAAACTTCAAAACTGGGATTCTACAAAGGATAACAAAATCAACCAATAAATAATGTTATAAGCTACCAAAAGAGAATTTAGAAACTAGTCACATGAATTACAAACGGCAATATCATTCGACAAAAAAGCGAATAAAAATGTGTATAAAGGAATAAAAATGAAATTTCCAGAAAAGTAATCCGTAAGCCGATTAAATCAACTACAGAACATGCTTAAATCAATATTGATTCTACATAAAACCCACCTTTTAATGGTTAAGTGTAATTTACGATATAGAAAATTGTAATGCTCGATTGAAACTCCCTTTCATGTGAAATACCTTTGGAGGCAGTTGTTCAAGCACTCGTTGTAAAAAAGGTTGTAAACAATATCGAATTCATCGTGACTGGAAATAAAAAATTAAATAAAAAGTACCCATAAGTAGCACGTGTCAGCTAAATACACATGAAGAAGATGATATTGGCCTTTCAGGACATTCATATGAAAATAAATCGTTTGCAACTATTTTTAGTCCTGTTTGAAACCATAAATAGCGAAGACTCATTCATCCCCCGCATCCGAAACTAGAAGCGAGTTTCTCGTAAAAATACTCTTTATCACTCTCGTTGGCTCAAAAACGAAAATAAACTTGGCAAGCGTCCGATAAGAAAAACCATCCATCCCAATGTCTGCCATCGTACTTTCCAGCCGTCATAAAAAGTTAAGACAACACCGGATTATATAATCACGTTAAAAATGACATTTCTTTTCAAAACCATCGCCCGCCTTTTTATGCTTATTCTTTTGACTCTTTCGCGCTGGCCGGAATTATTCGAGGCGCATTCTCTTTTTTTTCGCGAATATGATTGAAAGCACAAACAAACAATTCGCTGGCGTTGAATGCCGTGCCATGAATTGAAATGCTCTCTGAGTGATCCCCTCATATTTTGCCAGCGGGAATTGCGATTTGCGAATGGAAGCACGCTCCAGATGGAAGCGAAGTTCGCAGAATGCAAATGCAACAAAAACAGCGTTTGATTGATCCCAAATGGATAGTGCGCGCAAAATTGCGCTCCTTGTAAAAGATTTAAACGCCAAATCATTTTCGGGTATTTTTATTTAAAAATCGCTGATCTAGTGCGTTACGCTTGAATAGAAATAAATCCAGCATGAATCCATTTTGCATTTGTTTGCAGTTGTTATTACCAGCGTGTAACAATAGATTTATGGCGAAAACACGTGTAGTGCACTCAAGCCGATCCATTTTCTGCCAATATCCAACTCAAACGCAAAGATTCGCGAGATGAAAGCAATTTGTTTGAGTTGCACTTTTATCTCTTTTGAGTGCTTCGCTGAACAATATTGCATGATTGCATCTTTGAAATCCATTTTTTATGAAATGCTGGCATAAATCATGAAAGATGTTTAAATCATAGTATTAAACCACTGGTTTATCTTTACTTTTAAAGTGACAAAAAACTTAAGGAATTTAATTAGCGCATATTAGATGAAAACATGAACTGTATTATTAATCGATTATTTGTTGACTGTATTAGTTTCGGTTCAGTACCTAGTTTTTAGGTATACTATTATTAACTTGAAATTAATAAATTATTAGTCTATTTAAGTCTCTTGATTACCAAATTAAATTGAGCGCAAATAAATCATAGAATACTTGTAACAAAGTCCCAAATACAAGGGTTTTAAGCATTGAATTCGATTAATTAATAGCTAACCTATTATTGTACTAACACAAACATTAAACAATGTCTGTAGACTCTGTTTTCACGATTAATTAACTTTGATTTTTCGGACTTACAGCTCAAATTGATCGCAACAAATTTATACCAAACTAGTAATTAATTTTAACAGTCAAATCATTTAAATGCCATATGGAATAACAATATTAGTACTATTTGCATTTAAATCTAAATTGTAGTTATTTTATTTATCTTATTTATACTTTAATTAATAGTAAATCAGTGATTTGCACGTTGTTTGGAATTGATATTAAAGAAGTTTATTTGCATTTAATCTAACTACTACGTTTACTGCTATTGCAATTAATCCTAATAGAACGCAACTACGGGCATTAAAATGCATTGAATTGCTAACAATTAGAAGTAATTCAACAGAAATAAGTAAAATCGAATTATAGAATTTTAAATTTGAAATCCCTGAATCAAATGACATTTTCAAACTAACCCACTGGGGGAAATTTGAATATCCACGCCAGCGCACCCAGTGGTAGTTGTGTTTCCAATTTAACTTGGCGCGTTTCCTGAATAATAATTAGGTTATATTAAACTTGTTTTCGCCGGCAGCGTTTTTGTCGTAATTAACAATTTAAAAATAAATGAACGCAACTAATGCAGTGTAAAAGTGTTAATTCGCACGCATAGAAATTGTATGAAAACATAACCTACCCGCGCGCACCATTGTCATGTGGGTAAATAACAACAATAATTAAGAAGTAACAACAATTTATAAATAATAAGCCAATGTGTATTAATCAAAGAATGAATACAGTGAACAAACAACATAAATGAAATGCCAACAGAAAATTGACACAACAATTTTCACACACAAATGATATTAATGCAAAGGTATGAACAATATTTAAATCATTGCTGGTTGAGCATGTGGCAATAACAACATTTTCATAATATTTACCTGTGCTTTCTACTCTAGTGCACAATGTAGGCAATTGTTTGTTGGAAAATAAGCATTTACCTGAACTTCAGTCGATTGTGGGTGAATGAACTGGCTCTGTATTGCTCCTCCAAGTCATCTGAATCAAATGTTGGATCCCACCAGGACTTCGTGGCTGCGCGTTCGAATGGGATAGGAAAACACTTGCCCCAGCAACCAGATTCCTGCGATACACGTGCGAGATACACCTGCAGCTGGGGGGCAATTGAAAGTTGGGCAGTATCATCATCGAACACATCAGATGAGTGCTGCTCATTGAAGTTGGCTGATTCGGATTTGGTGAAGCTGACCGAGGAGTGCCGTTTGGACATTGTAACTTCAGCAGCAGTAGTCTACATCACGAGATAGAAACCTGCAATGAACGAGATAGATTGCATCAGTATTCCAATAAGCGATTGCAGCCGGAGTGAATGCTTGAGAAAGTTGGGTTAAGTTAAGCTCGCTCGCGCAAACAGAGGATGAGTATTAGTGCAATCACACGCAATGTAAACAAACCTTGTCGGTGCTAAGTTCGCCTTGTTGCTTGCTGCTGCTGGTGGTGCATTTTGCGCTGTATTCGCGCTTAACGATTGCTTATTTGTTGCAGGCTTATTAGATAGCGGCTGCTGTTTCGGCACACTTCACGCAGACTTCCTCGACGAGCGAGTGTAAACAATGCAAAACGGGGGCACTTCTGGGGCGTTGAATGGTCGGAACATGTGCGCGCTGGTGAGCAATGCACTCCAGCGTCTCTCGAGCGAGTACTCTTGGACATTCCATCGAATCAGCCAGCAGAAACGCGAGGAATTCGCCGTCACACTAGCAGCAATTTCAGCGCGTTGCTGGCCGTGGCAGGCGGCTGGCCGTGTGTGTCGTACCGGAATGCAAATGCATGCATTGCGCTCTCATTCATTACACGCCGACGAATGTTCCGAGGCCCTCGCCTGCACTCGAAGCGACCTTATCATGCTGGACAATCCTTGCACACGGCAACGCACCGCGAGTCGGTCGGATTCGCGTGCGAAAACTATGGAAATGCGAGCATGTGTTCGGCGGAGAGATGCGAGAGCGTGAACTTCAGCACACACACGATCCTCGTCCGGTGGCTCTCTCGCAAAGTCGATGCGATTCCGATTAGAAAGCGAAAACGCCCGCCCCGATACGCGCGCACTTCACGCCGTGAATACGCTGCGCGGTGCTCGCGTGCGAACAAAGTTTATGAGCGCTCCAGCGACAATGCCGACGACGAAATTGCTGCAAGCGGGCGGGAGCGATGATGTATGGTTGCGTGCAGCATATCAGAAAGGAATTGTCTACAGCGATGGGAGTCGCCAGCGCATTACATTGCATTTGGCCTCTACGGACGACGACAACAGCGGACACAACTCGAGCGCGCACACGACCTGCGAACGCGGCGATTCGAACTTCTCTTCCAGCGCTGCGTGCGGACTGACTGCGGCAGCTACGGTCGCGTTTCTGACGACTACGGTAAAACGTGCTGCGGACGCGCAGAACACGACCGCGACAACAGACTGCGCTCGGAGAGTCGACTCGGGGCACATAAGTCACTGACTGCCGGCTCCAGCGTGCTTCGTCGTCGTGTGGCCACCACCAGCAGCAGCAGGACGCACGCGGGAGGCGGCTCCGCAAAATTCGCGAACGCTTTTGCTGGGAGGTAATCGCTTGCGAATGTAAGACAAGCAAATATTGCGGGGGCATGCCTCGCAATTTCACAGCAGGAAGGACATTAATGAAGGAGATCACTTGCGATTCAAGTTCAAGTGTGCATGCAACATAATAAACAGGCCAATTCATGTGTTATTAACTAATTTCTGGCTGATAACTTTAATTCGCATGTACACTTATTGCTAAACTAATTGTAAGAATATGACCTATGCTGCAGGAAATTGGCCTAAGATCTATGTTAATTTTACAAAATTAAATATTTTCTTCATCAGCATGCTAGAATGTAATTTAGAGTTCTTAAAATAACTTTTCAAATGCCAATTACTCCAGAATGTAAACTTTAATTAACACTTTATAGTACTCTTGATAACGTTATTTAAGTTGGGAAGATAGATTTTCCTAGAAATTCTCAGGGGAAAATTATGCGCCAGTTTACCAGTGTCTCAAAATAGAACTTAAGTTCTGAAATTAATCGAATCACAATCGCTCACAATTGATAAATAAGTAATGTATTTGAATTGAAACATCTTGTTTACATTGGAGCTAAACGATTTTCAAATTATCTTAAAATATTATCGACTAGTTTCGTGTAGATAGGCGAATATGTAATACGATAAGTATTTACAAATATTTGCATTGGTTGGCGGTACAAGCGATAGATGAGCGTTCTATATGCTGATCAGATCAAATACTAATCGAACATGAGTGCTTGCATACAAAAACAATGTAAATGCTAATCGTACAAGCTGCGATATTTAATAAACAGGCACTGGCATTTTCGAACCACTCGCAATTTCATTCTAATTTATCAAACGTGTAATCCTTCGTAATCATGTTAAAATGCTGTAATTTACTCGCTCTTTTTTGTAAAACATTGTTTGCATAATTTCAAATTTCCGGTGGGCGAAATAATTCAACATTCAACAAACAAATTGAAATCAATATTTTAGTTTTTGTGAGTTTATTATATGTAGAATCAATTTCATGCTCTGCTTTTAAATAATTACCCCTCATATTGAAACAATGCGGAGATAATTCAACTGGCTGTTATTACCCGAAAGCGATGTTCCTTGAAAATGCGTAATTCGTAATTTGTAACTCCTGCATCATTACAAGCATTATCTTTGCTGTCTCCGGCCGCGAACATCTATGGACTCGCTAACGATAGACATAACAAACAACTAGTCGCATGCGTGTAATTAATAACTCCATTCAGTAGCATTTCAAAGGCACGCGTTTCATAAAACTGATATGATAATTCACGATGATGATAATAATAATCATTAGAATGAATTCAGTGTTTCGCAGGAATTCGCAACGTCGTCTACTTCGGAATTGGATGGGATACGCCTTTTTTTCGATCATTGTATGCAGCGCACAAGTGAGACAATTTCAATTATGTTGCGTTTGTTTATTGCTTCTAAATATAGCAAATTTAAATTGTACGCTATTTATTGTGATTAGACATCGCAATCATCCTCCTACGCATGAAGAAAGTGGAATGAAAAGGATTATAATTACGCGTAAATAACGAAAGGTATAAATGCGAAAAGAAAAGCGGAAAATATTTGTTCGGAAAAAAAACAATTTATCGGTGAATTTTCTATGCATTTCATTAGTTTTATTTTCGATAATACCACCTAATGTCACTGTACAATTAATATTCAGTTTCTCTTAGCATCGTTATGGTTGCATACGGGCTTTTCGTGTATATTTAAACATAAAAATACTATTTTACAAATAAAGGAATTAAATGCGGCATTTTATGCATCTAGCAGTTGTAAAAATCCCTCTCGGTAATTCATTTTGCAGTATTTAAGAGGACTTAGTAATTAATAGGCACGAGTTGACTGAATTCTCTAATCAAACATTATTTACCTTTGGTGTGCTCTTACCCCATAACCAATTAAGTAATACCTTGGATGGACTCTGCACGTCGCGTGCTGCAAACATATTAATTACTCATTACACGATGTGTATCTTCTATCGAATGCAATTGACTTACATAATGTGTAACTGGCATCTAGTAATCTGGCTTGCGCTTCGGCTGGCAACTTGGAAACTTCGTCTTTGTGCTGTTCTAAAATGGCCATTTGTTGAAGTCGTCGCAATTCCTGCTCGTCCACCAACGTTTTATCCTTCTTGTATCCAACAACTTTCAGCTCCGATAATCTAACACATAGAAATTGTCATTAAATATACGCAAAACTAATTGTAAACTTTTCAACTTACTTTGTGGCCAACAATTCCTCAACTCGTTCTTCTTTGGCTTCAGTTGCCATTTCGGTACCGGTAGCGCCCAAAATGATTGCTTTCGTTTTCCCCGTTGTTCCACTGGTCGAAGATGTTGAGGCAGTTGCAGTTTGGGCATCGTCGCTGCTTTCAATTCTCGAACGAATTTCTTCCTTTTCGCGCAAAGCATTAGATAATCGCAACTGAAGAGTGTCTCGTTCTTCAAGCAAGGACATCAACTCCACCGTGAGTTCTTCGCATCTTACATCCCTCTGATGTAACATGTACAATGCGAGATCAAGTTCAGCCCTGGAAACTTGATCAGCAGGATTATCTTCACGTGGTTCATCCGTAAGTTGCGTTGATGACGTGGAGGCCGACTCATTAAAGTGCGCTTTCTTCTTCAACTCCTGCGGTTCGCTAAGTTCCGCAACGAGCGCATCATAATGTCGACTCTTCTCGTAAATTTCCTGCTGGAGCTCTTCAATTTTGAGCACTTGATTCTCAATAATCGAATTCAACTCTCCTAATTGCCGCTGATAATCGCCGATTTGCGCTTCATAATCTGAAATTGCCGCACCAACTTGCGCGAGTTTTCCTTCGCTTTGCGCGTATTCGTTTTGATATTCGCTGAGTTGCTTATTGATTTCCTCGGCGCGTTCTCGGTACGCGTCGATTTCCGCATCTTTTGTCGTTATTAATTCGTCCCTCGCGATGCGCTCCTGATTGAGCAGTCTTCGCAGCGAGTCGAGCTCCTGCGTTTGGCCCGAAAGGACGGATTGGCTTTCAAGCAATTGATGTTCCAGTGCGTACTCGTGTTCGCGTTGCTTTTCTTCAAGCAGTTGTCCAAGGCGTTGGATTTCGGTGTCCTTTGTCTGCAAATGATTGCTTAGTACTTTGTAGCTTTCGATCTCTTCGTTGAGCGAATTGATATGCAAGTTGTTCTCCTGCAATTGCATCGCGTAATTGGCAATTTGCTGTTGTAGTTCGTGGACGTGGTTCTGCAATTGTTTAGAGTTAGCATCATCGTTTTGCTGCTGGTGTAGGATTGCTTCCAGCTCCTGTAACCGATGCTGTTTTTCTTGGAGCGAACCATGCAGCGTGGTGACCTGCAGCGTTGTTTCGTCCAGTTTCAACTTTAACTTTTCATTGCGCTCTTTTTCCTTCGCGAATTCGTTTAGCTGCTGAGTGTTTTCGTCGAGGCGCGCTTGAATCCTAGAGTGCTCCTCCAAATTAACGGCTAACTTATCAATTGTACTCTTACATTTTGTAATTTCATTATCCTTAGCAACTAATTCAGTGCGCAACTTTTCTATTAGTTCCTCGCTTTCTTTATTGTCCTGAGCAGCTTGCAATTGTGCGCTTAAACTTTCAATCGTTTCATCCACCTTCTCCTGCTGCTGCATTAGTTGCAATAATTCCTCGCCCTTGGCATTCATGCGCTCCTCAAAATCGCGCAATTGCTGCACCAAATTAGACCTCTCTTCACGTAACTGTTCGATTTCCGAATCCTTTTGTTGCGCCGATTCCGTCAGCTTCGCAACCTGCATCTGCCTATCGTTAATTTGCTGTTGCAGCGCCGATATGCGATCCACTTCGTTACGTATCTCCGCATCAACGTTACGTCGCAGCTCGTTATTTTCGTTCACGAGTGCATTATGTTTCTCCTCCCAATCGTACAATTCTTTGCGTAACGCCTGCTCCAATTGCATAAATTCAGTTTCGCGCGTCTCAACGTGCAGCTTCCAGCTTTCAGCGACGTCGTTACCGCGCTGCTCCACGTGCTGGGCCCATTCCAATGCTAGTTGGGACGTGGTCGTTGAGAGTTTCTGCTCGAATTCGTTTTGTTGATCCGATAACTCCTGCTTGAGTGTTGCAATTTCTTGTCTGAGTGCTTCCTCCGATTCGTTAGTGCGCTGAAGTTTATCCAGTTCAGCTATTTTCTGTTGTAATTCGTCGCGTAATTCCTGCACAGTTGCATCTAACAACTTATTGCTTTCTTGTAAACTACTTTTTTCACTTTCTAGTACTTCAATTCCGGCTTGCAGAGTTTTAAGGCTCTGTTCAATAACTTCCTTCTCATTGCGAACTTCCATTAGTTGATTTTCATAAGATGCGTTTATTTGTTCAACTGATTCTAGTTTTGCTTTTAATGCAGGCAAATCTTCAGTTGGTACTTGATTTTGGACGGTTTGCAACTCAAGATTTAACTCATCAATAGTTTTCTTCAATGATTCGATTAAAATACCATTTTCTAATATCGTTGCTTCCAGCATTGTTTTCTCTTTGTAATTATCTTGTAACTTATCATTCAAATGTTTTAAATCTTCAATGAAACCATCGCGTTCTTCGCAAGCTTTCCTATAATTATCTTTCAACGAATTCAATTCAACTATCATAGTTTCCTTATCATTTTCATAAAGTGCAATTTGACTAACTAAATTGGTCTTCTCCTCGATCAATTGCGCTAATTGCGCATCATTAATGTCATTGCTTGAGACGCTTTTACGCGATTCAGCCTCCTTCCTCAACTTCATCTGATCCTCCAACATTACTTGCAGCTCTTCATTATCTAATTGCAGCTCCTTAATTGTGTCATTCAATTCCTGAATCTTGCTTTCATAGTTCTCATCCAAAGTTGCCTTCATTTGTCCCGGATCTCCAACTGCAGGCAATGATGTAGTTTGCTCATTCGTATCTGAACTCCATGCTACTTTCTCGAGCTTCATTTGCAAATCGCGTGCCTGCTGCTGGTATCCAAGGACTTCAATGTCCTGCTTTTCTTTCATTTCAATTAGACGCTCATTAGCGGACGTGAGTACGTCCACGCGTTTCGCATGATTCTCCTTTTCGGCGCGCTCCTTTTCCAGCTCGACGCTCGTCTCTTTGATCTTCTTCTCGAGCATGGTAATTTGCGATTTTAATTCCTCCTGTATAGCGTCCTCTAAGCCGAAGTCGTCGACGGAGGCAGCAGGCTTCGTCGCTTTTATTTTCGCCACGAGCTGCTCATTCCGCGCTTTGAATTCTTTCAGTTTTTTAATCAGCTTACCGGATTTGATGTTCGCCTGATGTATCTCCTCCAAGTGCACGTCCTTTTCCAGCTGCAGCAGGCGAATTTTCTCTTCTAGTTCAGCAACCATGGAGTTTGATGATGCTTGTGTCGGTTGTGCGCGAGTTTCGCCCATTTTCACTTCTTCCACATCGAAACCCCAGCCATCATCATCAGCAAATGCGGACGGGGTGCATTCGTAAGCCTTCTTTTGTACGCAGCTTTCTTCGGAAATTGTCGCCATGGAGAAGCATTCCTGAGGTGTTTTCGATTCTTCATGAGGCACTTTAATTGGCAAAGATATTTCCTCACTGGAGAGAATTTGTGACTCCAAGTTTATATTTGAAGTTGACAACGATGAAGCTGAATTTGTTTGTGATAAAACTTGCTCTTTTTCATAGATGAAGCGCCCCAATTCTTCTGAGAGTTGTGCGCATTGAATTAACGCATGTTCTTTTTCCTGTTCAGTATTGAACAACATAAATTCAAGTGTTTTAATTTTTTGTTGTAATTCCTCTGCTGTATTTGAAGTAATTGGTCTTGCATCCTGGGAAGATGCTGCATCTACTCGAGGAACTTCTTTCTGAATTAGCGTTTCTTCAATTTCAGATTTCCCTTGAACGAAAGCAAATGGATCTTCTGATGTTTCAGACCACTGGAACAAATTAACTTGCTTGGGATCAGATTCAATATTTTGTGTACTTTCCTTTGAAGATTGCGCTTGCAACAATTCTTGAACTTTCTTTTCCAATTCGTTGTTACGATC
>JARJDZ010009674.1:0-37795 GCA_030264555.1 Aleochara sp. GC000083
AAACTTGTTTTCAGCCATATAATAAATTAATTTGAATTTTGCATCGCTTCAACGCACGTCGCTTTAAACGTTAACAGAATTTATGACTGTCACCAGTAGTAAAAATGGAAATACGACAACATTAAAACATTTTATACGTACACACCGAAAAAAGAAACGCTTGAATGATTAAAATTTCACAGTCGAATCGAGCAAACAACAATAAAATCAAACAAAACACCAACAAAATGGGATTCCATCCAATATCCAAGACGACTCCTTCGTGTGCATGATGCATCTTGCAGACTTATTACGGGCATAATTTATACATGTATACGATTATAAATAATAGATTTTCAACATGGTGTACCTGTATGTGTACCAGTGTGTGTTTGGCCGATGGCGCATTTGTTGTTCTTGCTATGGTTGGTGCTGGGCTTAGTTGATGATGGCGCGCGTCTTTGGCCCGTCGTAAAGATTTAATTAACATGAAGACGCATAAAACGACGGCGACGGCCGCTGCGCTGAAGAGAGCACAGCGGTGATCACGATATTAAATCGCATGGCATACAACCGCACGCCGCCGTCGCCACCGCCACCGCCGCCATCGTCGTAGGCCGTTCATTCAGCATTCAGAGACATTATCGAATTTACGACTGGTGTGTGTTATAAATAAATTAATTACAAGACAAACGGCGGACAAACGACGGGTGCGCATGACGTCGTCGCTGGGTCGTTTGGAAAGCCGCTCGCCAGGTCGAAGATTTTGAACAAAAGGCGACAATTCATCGAAGGGTTTTATGTATGGGCTGGGCATTCTGTAGTGGCTGATGTGAATAAATAATAAATAATTGCATTATTAAATCATTGATTGGCAGTAATTGATGTCTCTATAGTCTTTAAACTTTCTTATTGGTAGTAAAGTCATGAAGAGTTGAAAATGTTCAGTTAGCGAAGATATGCAGAAGTGATAAAAGTTTTACAATAGTTACAATAGCAAATGTTGCAGTCGCATAGTTTTCTGCAAATTTGATATGTTAAAAACTCACAATTTCTGAAATTTAGAATTTTTTTCAGTCCTCCTTATCAGTTGAATTCTAATGGTATCGTAAATCTATTCAGGGTGGATATTTTAATTGTTGTTACTAACAATTCATATCTCTCTTATATGCCAAAAGATATGTTGGAACTTGTCCCATTTTTTGGCTTTCAATTTTTATTTTCATTGTACCTCAAATACACAATTAACCTTTGGGCTGACATATAAAATCCAAAAATCTTGAAGATATTATTAAAATTCAATATTGTACTGCTGGTAGAAATACTTGAAAGTATTGCTTCCCTGATAACATTTTGCTACTATTTCATTTTATAAAATATTATTTATTTATATTCTTGTTACAAAGTTAGTAGATATGATTTGCCGGTTCTGGATCAAACTCCACCTCATAAAAGTGTATATGCTGCACTCTCAAGTGCACATAATAGAATCAGACAGTAAACAGGTCAGGACAACTTTTTGCTACTGGTCCTTAGCTGTTCACTGCCAGATCCTGATGGGGTGCAGTTTGATCCAGAACCGACAAACCCTAACTACTAAAGTTTTATATGATGTTTATCATGTGGTCATTACCTTTGTGTTGGATGATAATTAGATGTATACTATTTTAATAAAATTCAACTAAATATACTCGATTTAATTTGTTATGCTGAGGAACTTCTTTGAAGTAGGTTCAGTGATTTTTCGATTATTGCAAAATATGAGATCTTAATAATAATGATAATCAGAGATTGATTTTTTAATGTATACATACTTTTAGATTTGTAATATTCAGTAATATATTAGATGTGTAATTTGTGGAAGAAAAACAGCAAATTGTACTTTTTTACTATGTGATATTGCTTTTAACAATTTTCTTAATTTTTTCAAAATTTTAAATTGTTAACACAATAGTATCTTTATAGAAGGTAATAATTTTAAGGAAGTGGTTTCCTATCATACCCAATTGCACTATTTGAAAATGAATATTATTTGATTGTTCGAAAAGTCGTTCAGTTTTTTCCCAACATGAATCCTACTTCATACTCAATTTTATAATATGTATTTATATGACATTTATATGACAGCTCCTATAACAAGGTTTGTATACGAAAAATTCAAATTAATTCTATGCAGTAGTTTTTGGTTGGTATCCTTTTAAATATAGTGAGAGATTAGCGACATTTTCGACATATTTTACTGTTTAACTGCAGAAAGGGAAAAAATGGTGTTCAAGCCAAAAAGAAATTGAAGTAACGTTCTGGTAATTTTGATGTCGAAGATGCACCACATTCTGGATGGCCGATTGAAGCTGAAAGAAACGCGATAACAACATTTTTTGGGCGTGGAATTATGCTGTTACCAGAAAGATGACAAATTATGTTGGACCAGAGGAAACAATACATAATTTAATAAAGAATTCGATTATTATACGAAAACTCTCTTTTATTTCCATAAGAAAACGAAATTTCTTTCCAAAAATCCTATTGATATATGCTCTGTTTATCCAATGGTTTGTTTTATTTAAATATTCATCAATAGAAATAAACTTGACAATAATGTTGACCTTGAAGTTTCATTAGAAATATTTCTGCAAATTTACGAAACGCGAACTATTAAAACACAAATCTGCCATCGATAGCCTCAAGTAAACAACGTCATGTATGCTTCTACATTGCTAATCTGCAATTATGTAATTATGTTATCAAGTATCAACATCCAGAAGCTCAAGCAACTGCAGTAGCCGTACATCCTCTAACAAGTACCACCGAGAAGAACCTGTGGTATACACGGTCCACGGCCTGAGAGCCAAGAGCAAAGAACAGAAGAACCACGTGAAACTGCCATCCGCCATATGAAGAAGACAAGCCATGCTACCGTAATAACTCGATTTNAGAACCTGTGGTATACACGGTCCACGGCCTGAGAGCCAAGAGCAAAGAACAGAAGAACCACGTGAAACTGCCATCCGCCATATGAAGAAGACAAGCCATGCTACCGTAATAACTCGATTTGCTGACATTGGCTACCTGTGCAAGCTTGCATACTCGTAAAGCGATATGCCAGCAAGTAATGGCTGCAAGAAGCAACAACAAGAACCAGGAGCAAGGAATAGGAAATATGCCAACAAGGAGCTAGAGGTAGCAACATCTTGCACTGCATTAGACAGCTAATGATACTAATGTTGTAAATTGTGCAAGTAAATGTGCACATTACAAATTGTATTATGACATGCATTTTGTGTTGTTTCCATAAATAATAGAATAGAAATAATTATATCTAGAGATGACTTTTAAATTTATCTTATTTGATTGAAATGTATAACACAAACAGTTTAAAATCAATAATAATTCCATTTAGTAATAAATTTACCTAATTTCTGCCATGAGTATAAAATTATATTAATTTCATTAATTTACTGAAATACAATACATTAATTTCCAACTAAATTGAGGTTTAAAATTATTTAGAATGAGTATTGAATATTGTTGAATTAATTATTAATTTACTTTCACGTATAGATAGGTATTATAGTTAATTTCTCAATTTATCCGAAATCATAAATTGTTTGTAATTAAATAAAGATTTAATTTCAATCGAACAAAGGTTCTGCACTAATTTGAGATATAGATAAAAAATAAGAAGAGGGACATGACTCGATACTTAAACTATTTATGAAATAAGCCAGATTGAAATTTTTATCATTAAGTAGATAAATAAGAATTTAGGAACATCCGTTGTTTTAATGATATCCAATTTTTGTAAATTCAGTTCAAAGTTGATGAGCTATCTGAAATTAGTCAAGTTTTCAACAAACCATACAAAATTTTATTTCAATAAATGTCCACACTTCTTGCAGTTTATTTAAATTCTGTAAAATATCATATCTAAGATTTACCAAAGCATTGATAGTAATAATTAATAAGAAGATAAACCACCAATTTGTAATTGGAGTAATTTCATTGGTATTTAATCAATTTTGTTCTAGATGAAAGTTACCGAAAGAAAGTTTAATCTGACAGTAATAATGTTCTGAAGATGTACTGACCAGAATTCGTATCCAAGCATTTTTCTGAGATTAATCGCATTAGTTTCTGCATCATCAATTTGCGAATGTAGAATATAGATATATTTTAAAGCAATATATTGAAAAATTTGGAAAAAAAATCTAGAATTAACATCTATCCATTTCCCTAAACTAAAAACTCTTTTAAAACCTAGCTTAATCTTGTAATCTGGAAAGCAATAATCGAATTCAGAAATTCTTGAGATATTTGGTTTTGAATTTATTCTTATAAATTTAAGGGGGCGAAAATTACTTGTTGTAACTTAATAGAAATAATTAATATTATTACTTATCAAATTTTATTATTCATCATTTAAATACGAATTTCCTTAAATAAACTGAAAACATTTTCATGGAAAAATATAACATCTTTGTCCTCCGTTTGATATCTTCTCACATAGCATACGTTCCCCGCGACAAACGTAAAATATCCGTTTTCCTACCCTTTAATTTGCAATTTTACTCATTAATTATGCTAACGCTCTCATTATAAATGTTCACATTCATATTAAATTAAAGCATCCATCATATTACACGCCTACGCGTCTTTAGAACGCAATTAGTCGCGCAAGTGTAATTTTACCTGGCAGTTTATAGCTTTGCAATTAATCAGGTACATTATTTACCCCTGGCGTGGAACGGTGCATAATTGGTAATTGTATAATGACAATCTATGAATGTTTATTGGTCGTGTCATTCGTTAAGAACCGATCCGCAGAGTTGTCCGCCACACAGCTCGAAATTGGCATGCAGCGACCCACATTTAACGATATCATTTCGTACGTACAAATTATTTATTTATCAATACGCCGATACGAAATTAGCGCAAATTATTGCTGGCAAAGTATACTCTCGGGTATGCAACTATAGGAAGATATAAATTACACTCTTTTTAATGCCATCGATTTCTAAGAACTTCTAACACTTAATAAAGTAAAACGAAGTCGAGTTAAAAGTTTTAAACATTTATGGTCATTAATATCCCATTAGGGGTGAACAACTGAAATTACACGTTGCTCGTTTTATCATTGTTTCAACGCTGATTATAAGCTAATGCATTTTGATTTAATGTTTAATTATTTTTTGATTATAATTAATTCTTTAATGCATTTTTCCAGAATGATTTGTAGACTTAATTTAGTAGAAATTTACCAATTTATTTATTTAAAAAACGGTATAGGCAAATTAGTTTCCTTTTTTTGTGAAATGTATCAATCGTCAAACTAAAAATAAGTTTGTAATTATTTTGGGGTCATATCTTTTTTTATTTCATTCAATGCTGCTGTAAGAACAAATGGAACAAGAGTTTTTGATAAATTTGTCTTAAATTGTACTGACTACACAGATAAGATATTAAAATTTATCAGCTTGAATTAATCCTAATTTTGCAGCATGAAAAACCAAGTTACAAAATGCAATATCGAAACAGGAACAGAAACATTAATAAGTTAATGAAATCAAATGGCATCAAACACGAATAAAATTTCAATTTTAATGCACGTTAAAATCAAAAACATGTAAAAATATTTTGTAGCAGCCGGGGAAAATTATGGGGGAAATTAAAATTTGATGCGTTGTTGGCGTCAGTAAAGTGAAAAATTAAAATGCAATGAAATGAAATGGACTGGGGCGCCACAACGCAATAAAAATTATTTAGAAACCAATCGAACGGTATAAATAAATTCCGATTTTATGGGCTCATCGTATTCACCAATCGCCAACGACCAACAAATATTTCCAGTGATAAAAAGGGCAGGAAGAATCATAAATAATATTATATTAACGAAACTAATTGCATTTGGTGAATTCTGCTTTTAAACTTAATTAAAATATTTATCCACCCTCAAACTATGGAGCACGAATCAAATTGGAATTTAATTACGCTTGAAGTGGACTGCAATGGCTCCAATCAACTGCAAATATTTTCACAATACAAACCATCAGTGCACATGTGATAAATTTGCTTTTCATTTCTTTTTTATCTATTCAATTATCTACCATATAAATGCGAGAATAACGTTATTGATGATATTTTGATATTTTCGATTTTTATATTCGCCATAATTCATTTTTAAATTTACGATTGGTTAATGAAGTCTTCAGCTTGACTTTGTAATCTTTTCAGGCTTTTAAATATTCCATGTACGAAAATTGGCCGCAAGAGAAGAGCATCTGTTACGCATTAAGGCAATCCGTTCGCGAAATTGAAGAATTACGATTCGCGTTCAGCTGTTTTACATACGAAATTGCGCGCGTATCTCCCGCTGATCGTTCATTTTCATTTTAGGCATGTGAATCGTTTATAATTTTTAATATTCCTCGCCTAGTGCGCCGCCGCAGAAATGCAACCGAAGGCAACAGAACAACAAAAGCGTCGGCCGACGTTTATTACCATAATTTATAACACAATTTATTGTGTTTCGCTATGGCATTAACCTTGCGGTCATCTTTCACGAATGCAAAATGCAGTGCGTCAAGGAACGCATTGCATTTCTTGCGCCCAACCCAAAATCATTCCATGCAAGTGAAACTTGCGCAAAATGTCTACGTGCATAAAGTGTTCTAAATTGTACTTTGATCTAAAGGCTAGAAGTGCTATAAATTAACGTTTATTTTAGATGTAATAAACTTCAAACTGGTTAGTTATCTTTTTAGTTTTATTTTACGTTGATTGCACTGCTTGAAATGTTTATTTTAATAATTTCTTCTTTTTACTCTGTTAATGAAAATGAATTTATTTACAGTAACACGAAGATATACATAATTTTGACAAAATTGATCAATTCAGTTATTTTATAAGGATTTGAGGATAACAATGATTGGTTCTAGAAAAACATATTTTAGAACAGTTAATAGCAGAATATTCTAGATGAAAATACAGATTAATCGATAAGTTTCGATGGTCATTACGTTTAGATAATGGGTTCTTTTAGATAGTTTTTAACATTTAATTATAAGCAGAAAAAATAAAGGTCAATAAATAAATTTGTATCGAAAATGAAGGACATATATTTTGTGGTTATAAACCGTCTAATTTGATATACATCTTATGTTTAACATTAACAAAGATAAAAAATTATTGGATTCAATCAATTGTTATTAACTTAACTTTAACGAAAACGAATCTTCATCAAGAAGACTTTTCAATTTGATAGATGTTATGCCATTCAACATTTCTAAATCTTTCTATAGTATCTGACAATTTAGTTTTTTTACTATTTATTTTTTTTATTTCTTCTCCTTTACAAACATAAGTAATTCAGAAAATATAAAAATCAATTCGATAAATAAAGTCTAATTAAGCGAGCAGCAAATGTAATTCAGATTTGTTATACATACATATATAATTCAGTTTGCAACAATTGGAATTCACACTTAATAAATATAATTGAGAAAGCATAAGTTTAATTTCAGAAATGATTAGATGTATTTTAAATTAGACAAATGTATGAAGAAAATACATCAAATGAAATTCAGAAGAGTTAATGCTTTCTCGAATGCAACTAGAAAAGGTGGAGTTTTCATTTTCAGATTTTTAAATTCTAGAAGTATAATTTTATAACCCTGGTGTAAAATTGCTGATTTTTGAACATTTATGAATTTCTCTCCTAATGTTATTTCCAGAAATATTTTATTGAAATGTGTCCTCCCATTTTTGTTTAATTCTATATTTTAATTTTAAACATTTTTTTACTAAACTTGTGATTCTTCCAAGGAATATTTAATGGATACGGCCAAACATTAACTTTTATAAGAAGTAGAGGATAGAAATTGATATTTCCAACAAAATAAACAATAAAAATATTACCTCTTTGTTATTACAAGTTTCTTTTTGCAAAATCAAAAGATTTTGTTGCATCCTAAGTGCAGAATATCTCAGAGATCATTAATTGTGTGGCAGCCCAAACAATGAAGTAATACAACACCAGCAATTATTCATTTTACCTACGTACAAGCTTGTTAAACGAGTTGAATCGTAAACGCATTGCCTTGCTCTTGCATTGCAATCGCAAGCTATTGCATTACATATCATTGCACCGCATTGCGAAAACGAAATGCACGCATCTCTCATACACCCAACTCGTCCATCGTTCTTCGCATGTATGTAATGCGATGTGGTACGTACGGCTCTTGTCAAGGCGGAAAAAATATTAATTTATAGCTTAATTGTTTCGTGCGGCTCTCGAATGTCTTTTGTTGATTCGTTTTTCCTCCGCTGCGTCTCATTCTGCGCCGCGTCTTCGTTTTTAATAAAAACATCATGCGAATGCTTTGCAATTCCAATGACAACGATTATGCATGCAGCAAAAAATGATGAAACCTTTTGCTTCATCTGCCGCAAGAATGGATGAACATACCAAAACGATTCCGCTCGATATGGGTAGACAAAGGCGAGGCAATGTCATAAAAGCGGACGATGATGATAATGATCATGTCGATGGAGACGAGAAGACACCATTATAAAAAACGAAATTATTTAGTAAATGAGCAAAAACTAATATGATAATAAAATGCACGAAATGAGCCGTCGATGCAATGGATGAATGCTTATTGTTTAAATATTTTTTTTTGGTTAAATGTCACTAGGGAATCAATGGTGCAATTAAAACTTATCATCCTTAACAAATTTACTTTACTAGAATCTCTAGAATTGCATCAGTTTCAGATTTATTTCAAAATGTATGCGTTTTTTTATATTTTTATTCGTTTAAAATTAACCCTGGAATACTCATCTAACAATTTTGACATGAAGTTTTGGCTTACAAAACTAATTTACATGAGAAATTGCATCTGTCGCTAAAACTATTCCTTGATAAATTCAATATAATTTTCATAAACATTATCAAAGATAAGAAAATAAAAATATCGATTCAATTTCTTAACCTGTAAAATACTCTTCGAGTAAATTAATTTAACTTAATGCCACTTTGAGAAATACAATTTTCTTGAACATTAAGTCAACTATTAAATAACATTTTTTGAGACATGTGTATTAATTTATTATGTATTCATTACAGTTGTTTATAACTTTCTTCCATTTTCTGACTCTTGATTTGAAGTGAAATATATCTTTATTATTTTTTTTATCAAAAATAATCATGCTCAAGTACTTTTTCAATAATTACGTTTTTATGATTGATCAGGACTTTTTTTATGAAGATGAATAGAAGTCATATCATCATAAATTAATATAATTTGCTGTTTATAGTTTGCAAATTAAATCTGTTGTAAGACTTACTTATTAGTAAAATATAAATTTCTCATATTTTTCCTCACTTTAATAAGAAAACAATTTTAATATAAACATTTTAAATGGGTTCCTATTACAAAATTATAACATTTTCTTCTATGAAATTTTTAAAATTCATTAATAAATAGTAATTAATTAATAAGAGAATGAACTTGAACTACAACCAAATGGCAACCTGGAAACCAAATGATTAAAAATCAAATAGAACAACCGACAAAATTAGCAACATAAATTGGCAACAATTTGGATATTATGCAGTTTGTAAAACTATCTCTTATCTTTAGATTTCAGTTATTTTCCATCCAGTTTTCATTCTATTACCATTGAAGATTACACGCAAATTTTCGAAATTTTGAGTCAGATGGTAATTAACGCATTGTATGAAATAACGATGAACAGATCAGCAATCCCATGCAGAAAAAGCACAAAAACAAAAAGCGGAACGACGCACAGAAACGAAAAATGTTCGGAATGCGTTCCCATTCCCTTTCATTCCAAACATCCATCCTGTTGTTGTTCATTCGTTCATTAGAGTCTCCAGCCGAAGAACAATGCGGCCCGATAGAGCGCTGATAAGGCCCCCTATGCGCGACCCACGAGGGAGGAGACTTCTTGCGTTTCCACGCATAGACCCACGAATGGGCAGCAAGGCGTTACGCAAGAACCTCTTCGACGACGACTTCTTCGGCGGAGGTTTTCGCTCATTTCCACTCGACGTAATTCGTTCAATGTTAATGTATGCATGCGCCGCTCGCCACAGCTCTATTTGAACGAATTTGTTAATGAGCGCAGGAATGCCGCAAGACGAGCAACGCGAAGAAACAAAGCATAATTTCAGTTGTCAGCCGTGAAGGCGAAGACGAAAAAACTCGGATGGAATGAATGGCTGCAAACAACTGGCGATGGATAATGCCCTATAAGTAAGATGCGCACACATATGTATGTGGGAAGAGGGAAGATAGAAGTGAGAGCAGGCCGTAAGCGAAAATAGAAAAAAAAAACAACAACAAAGTGAGTGGCGTGTGTTAATGAAAAAGTGATGTGCGTGCGCGTACGAAACGCAACGGAACAAAACGAAACAAATAAATTACAGTATTCTTGCACGTATATCCAGTCAATTCTCTATGTACAATAGGTTTTGTTTTAATTAACGCCCATGTGATAATTCATTGTTTTGTTTCAAGTCAAAAATTAATTATTTCTTTAAAATACAAATGTGTAATTATTTATTTGTTTGTTTCTATGCAGGCACCAATAGCTATTGATTTAATGAATATTTTAAGCATTTGAATAAATTTCTGATAGTAATACGTTAATTATAGATAAATAACATACCAAGAGAAAAATATACATGTAAGCTTGTCACATTGTCCGCACTTTATGAAATATCAGATGTTTTTTTTTAATATACAGAATTGGTTATCGTATCTTTCAAAATTTCTGAATTTATTCGTTAGTTTTGCTATAATTAAAAATGTTAATCTCTAGTTTTATAATATTTGCTTAATAGGCCAAAAGCATATCACAAAAAAATAAGACCAAGTTATGAATTTTGTTAAATAGAAAAGACAAAGATGATAAAATTGATTTCATGTGTCATATGTGATATTTGCAAATTTTTACTGCTAAGGATTCTATTTATTCTGATATTTACACAAAAATAAATAATTGAGAAATAACCACCATATTCTTCTCTTTGCGCTAAATTAGTAATAAATTTCATTACTATGTGAGAATGATATCATAGGTAGAACTTGAATGATTTTATAAAAGAAATCGTTTTTAAATTTAAACAAACCTTTATATAAGAAGCTTAATTTTTTGGTTAAATTTAACTTTGTTCAATTATTTGAAAATACATTATTTTTGTTAAACCTTAATTATTTAAAACCTTAACAACCAGCTCCTTATTTTATGAGTTGTCATCAATTTCAATCTTGAGTAAAATAAAAGGAATTCATATTTTTCACTTGTAGATTAAAATTGGTAACTGATGGATGTCGATAATATTTTTTCTCTATTAGAAAGTTCCATCATTACAAATAGTTTTTCAAAATTTGTTGTCATTCATTTTAAAATCACAAGTAAAATAAAAGCGTAGGAGGAATTGACCCGTTGTAGCCAGAAGGATGAGTGTGCAGTAGGCAGGCACCGTGATCTAGAACCGGCCTATTTCTTCTACTTAAAATGTATTCATTTCTCCCACTTGAGGAATAAAGTACGTCATTTATTTCTCAAGAGGATAATCATAAAATCAGGTCGCAAGTAATACATATAACAGTAACAATTAAATGACATGCTCCCGTAAGATGAATGCATTTGTTTATAAACTTTGAGAACAAATATGCAGAAAGAAATTGACATATATTAATACTTAATTAAAATACGAACACCGTTGGAAATTTCTTCTGTAATACTTACTTTCCTATACTAGAATATCTAATTCTTACTGCATATCTAAAAACAACTTGCGTTTGCACAGATTTTTACTCCAAACATTCATTTACCTCTTTAATTATTCTACCTCTAGTAATTCGTTGCAAGCTCCACAGTCTCGTCATTTGCGTTCATTAACCATAGTTTACACACGCAAAGGCACGAACAACTTGTTCAAGAAAACATTACCAACGAACGGTATCATTCACGCTTGCTGAAGCATTCACACATTTTAAGTCTCTTGGGGCACAAGAAACGCGACTACCTTCGGATGCAATGAGTATTTATAAAAGGAAACATGTGAAGATTTAGTAATTAACGCATTTTGTTGTGCACCAAGCAAAGAAAATGAAAAAAAAAATGGCTCCACTCACGAACGTGACACTCTTTAATATCGTCTCCTCTTGCTTAATTATCCTCTAATTTCCTGTATTTTTCTTCGCTTAAATCTTCACGAAGCGAACTCAACGTTTGCTTGGTTTTTTAATCATTTTCTTTTTGCAATCAATTAACACGTGGTTATTTCTAGAAGGAAATAAATGAGTGTTAAATGTTGGCAATCTAAAACTTTGAATTACTGTTGAATTTGAATATAGTCTTAACTTGTTTGTGACTTCATCGATTGTAGAGAGGATGGAATGAAATTAAATAAAAGCGTATTCAAGTCGGCAATTACTAGAAGCCATGATCAAGACACAAGGCATACGGATGGCATTAATGAACAAGGCGCGTTCATTGCTGCATTGCGGTGCTGAAACCGATGAGGACGCTTCTTAATGCGCGTGAATCAATCGAAAAAATCCGTGATTCTCGTTTTACACGTTATTTTACTACGATTGAAAGATGAAGTTAGAAGAAGAGGGCAGAAGTAATACTCAAATGGAAGTAATTGATGCTTAAAACACGATGTAATTACATAATTTAGTCAAGTTTTCATGTTTTAACATGTCTTGATTTAGTAGTGATTCAATTTTGTTATACTGCTTTTTAATCATAAATTAAACAATATTTTTAGAAAAAATATAATCTTTTTCATACAAATAATAGATAGTATCTGATAGACAAAAAATTTAAATAAATAAAAACTGCCTTTTTAAAAATTCAACGTATAGAGCTTTATCAATAGATCTAAAATTAAAGACATAAAAAAATTAAAATATATTTAATGATAAAGTATAAATTGACAGAAACCCAACACTGAACAAAACGAATTTGATAATGATTTTGGAAAATTACAGATTAAATTTTTATTTGCATAACACCTCTCAAATATAAAAGTTTTCTTGATGATGTTATAGAAATACAAGAAACTACTGGAAGAATATAAAACATTAAAAAGTCATCTTTTGCGTACAAATAATAAACGTTTTCTGGAAGAAAAATAATAAAAATTAATCAAACAATGCCTTTTTAAAATTTCAATGAATAGAGCTTTTTCAATACTTCTAAAATTAAAGAAATAGAAATTGTATAAAAAATTAAAATATATTTAATGATGGAGTAGAAATTCACAGGAACCCATCATTAAACCAAATCAATTTGATAATTATTTTAGAAAATTAAATATTAAATGTTGATTTGAAATTCAAAAAACTTCTTGATGATGATATGGAAATGAAAGGAACTTCTCGAAGAATTAAAAACATTAAATGAACCAAAAGAAAATTATAATGAAAAATATATATTTTCAATATTTTTATCGTTCATATTTTCATAATCAATTTTCTAATTTTTTTATAACCTAGAATTAATTATGATGAATTATTATGTGGTTTGATCGAGTCTAATTACAGATGTTGATGAAAATCTTTACAGATATTTTTATCCCACCAACAACAAAATAATTTTTTACATTTGGAATTATTTACAAATTTTTCATTTATTTCACTTGTGATTAACGATATCTAAGGTGCTTATACCTGCAATTGCATTAGGATTTACCAACCTAAATTTCTATAAATAAATTATTAAGTAATCATAAAACTCAATTCAATATGAATTAATGTTTGCAATTGCTCTAAAAAAATTGCAAAATATTGACCTCATTCCTTGGAAAGAAAAATGGTTTTCGATTAATTCGATACAATCGTTGATTTTTTCTCATAATTGAAAATTAAAAACCTCGTAAAGTAAACACCATAAATTCGATAAAATAATCAAGATGATCGCCTGATAGTTGCATAAAGGGGCGTGTAATAATAATTCTTAACGATGAATGCAAATAAAAAGCGCAAACTTGAACTTATCTTGCGTGTGCAACTTACAAGCACGAGCAAAAACATTTAAGAAATGTTAAATAAAAGCGTTGTCCTCCCATAAATATATGCGCAGAAAAATAAACGTAATTTCGTGGCTGGCCACCGCCAATGATGATAATGATGATGGCGAAGAAGAAGAAGAGATGGTAGGAAGCGATTATCGCTTACCTTACACCATCCCAGCATTCCCGTTGTCAACCAGCAAAACGTTCCGTTTGCATTTTAATGCTTTATGAACCTTAATCATATATTTTCATTTCGGGACTGCGTGGAACCCGGCCAGCGAGTTCTTGGGCGCTCTTTTTTCGCCGCTCGCTCCTTCTTTATTTTTAATATAATTACGACCGCCCCTGCATAAGCGCAACATTAATTATACCTCGGTTTTAATTATGATACGCGCCGAGATGCAAATGGGCAGACGGTGGACGCGAACGCGACCCAACGACGAGTTGGACGAAGAAGCATGCGCGATCGCAGCACGAAGATAAAACAAATACCACACCGGACAATAACGAAACGCGAACAATTGCGTTGCTTTGCTTTCGGCGCGCGCAAAATGCTCAGCGCGTAATAATTTATGCGCGAAATTGTGTTTACAATAAATTTCCATGCGTGCGGATGGGTATTTAACGCAACATTTGCCCATGACAAGTGAACGTTCTCATTCATATCTGGATGGCCTACAGTTGTTTTTCAACTTTCCACCTTGTCTTGTTTGCCTGCAAATCCACGCAGTGTGTTGATTTGCAACGCGGCTGTTTGCGCAATTGTGAAATTGTGAAAATTTCTTATCTGACGCGCGGGGAAAATTTATGTAAAAATTACATTCGCCGCGCTGGTACGTGCCCTCCGAATGGCAAGCTGGTCCGCGGCCGGCGAGACAAGAAAGAGAATTAATTTTCATTAATGCGAGTTGAAATTAATCACGTTTTATAAAAGGAGCGACGTTTTTCGCTCTATCCCATTCGCCCGGCAAGCTTTCGTGCGATATTTTTGCATTCTTCTCTTCGGGCGCTTATTTTATCTCCGTGCGGAATACACTCACCTGACGGACGCTTTTTGATTGTGTGAATTTTGTTGCATGCGCGGACACATGGAACGCGCATAGAAAAATGATAAGCACCGTTACCACGCGAGTAATGAAAAATGTAATTAGTAAATGGTCATCGCGGACCTCTCATAGACTCAACGAGCATCTATTGCGATTACGGGTATCATGCGCATGAGTATGTAATATTATTGCGAGTATTGTACTCATCTTACTTCTTGAAGTGGCCCGATGGCGGCCAATCTCTAGATATTCCTTTCACGAGATGCTTCTAACTATGGGAACGTCTTCATCAGAGATTTCCTAGCTCCATGATGCACGAGGTAAACTATAAACGTTTGTATCTCTGTATAGGAATTGATGAAATATCTGAAAGAGCTAAAATTTAATACATAAGAATTATTTCCCATTTCATATGTGTCACAACTTTTGAAATTCAATTTACAATGACATCAAGTTTAAAAAATTAGGATTATAGAATGTTGTATTCGATTGTATCATCAGATGTTTATTTTGCATTATGTTGTCATAATATGTCATAATAAAATTATCTTAAATTTGATTAGAAACCCGTCAATTATTGACAAAATTTTCCGAACTATATCGATCATATTTTACATAAATATGAAGAGATGGTAAACTATCAGGAAAATACGAAAAGATTATTGGTAATTATTGTTGTGCATATATAAATGTACAGAAAATTCTGAAAAAAAACTGAAAATGTTACTTATGACTCGTCCTACTGGAAGAATAAACTAAAACTTCTATTAGCAGCTTACAACATTTTCAGTTGTAATTCAAATTGCATGAATTAAATTTCAGAAAAGAATTTTCAGAATTGTATTATATGTATAACATATAATTGAAATTTATCAAATGAAATTGTAGTAAGAAATGAATTTCAACTCTGTGAATTGTAAAATACGAAGATATTATAGGTAATAATTGTTATGAATTCATAAATATACAATAAATTCTAGATATACAATAAAACTGATGTTACTCTTGACTCGTTCTACTGAAAAAATAAAACCAAAACTTCTATTGGCAGCCTACAACGTTTTCAGATTTTATTCAAAAAGCACGAATTAAATTCCAAAAAAGTATTTTCAGAAATGTGTTGTATAATGTATAATTGAAATTTAAAAGATGAAAGAAAAAACTGAATTATTATTTAACAAACAGTAGCACTATTTTTAATTGTACATGAATTCTTTTGAATTCCATTTGAAGTATTACTAATTATATTTGAATAGTGTGAAATGCATTTAATCGTTTCTGATATTAAATTTTTTCTTTTTTAATTATATTGACCAAATTTGAATTACAATTGTTGTAAACCGTATTACATAAAACAAATCTGAATTACGTTACCTGCTTGCTTAATTACAATTTACAAATCTGAATTGCATTTTATAATTCCTGAAACGGTGTAATAAATCATCTACAATTTCAAGATCATAGCAGAAAATCTGAATGTCACCATTGAAGATTCTGATTCCTTATGGATTGACTTTTAACATTCTGCAAGGTGCAAGTTTATTGCGCCTTGTGCGCGATGCAGGAGATTATTTCAAGTGTCAGGACGTTTGTTTTGTCGCTGAAAGCATTTCGCTGCCTCCAGCTTCGGTTGGTGCCGTAAAGTTGAAATGTTGCATCCATGCTTCTGTCGCTCCATGTATTTTATTCCATCGAATCTGACCATTATATGTATACGCGAGCACGTACACGCGGACAATGCAACACATGCAGTTTACTGGCTTACGTGCGAATAAGAGCAAGCAATATTTATTTATTTCTATAACAATGAGGTGCATTTCCACATCGTCTCGGATAGCGATCGGTCAAAGGTTCTTTGCGCTTCCCTTCGCCATCCTCCAATGTGCACTTATATTCATATGGATGCATCGTGCGTTTTATTCGTATGTGGATACATAGATTTTTATAGTATTTTGTTTGATATATTTGCTACTCGATGCAGAAGTATAAAAGAAGGTCCTGGAAATGTCTTCAAATATGCAAAATTCTGAAGAGGAATTTTACAAGTGAGACATTAGAAATTTGAAATTGGATGGAATTTAGAATTTGGAAAAAGATGATGTTACTGGAAAAATGTGTTAATTATTCTACGGTAAGATTTGTGAGATTTACTTTTCATTTTACAAAAAATAATTTAATAACTGAGATGATTATCGATTAAATCTCTTATTAATCAGTAAGATATAATACAAATTTGCAAATTTGTAGTCATCATTTTTCATTTAGATGAGAAAACAGTCTGTTAAAATGTGAGGAAATCTATAACTTTAAGTCAAAAACTAATTGATAAAATCTTGAATAAAAAGAAAATCTGTTCACTGACTTCTTGCCTTACATTACTTCTAATCTGCAAGTCTGTGAACTTCTAAGCAATCTAAGCCATGAAGATTTTGAGGCTTATCAGTAGTTCAGAACTTCTAACTCTTGTTGGTCTTCTCTAGTCTCGAAAGTTTTTTGGTCCCTCCCGACTATGGTTAACTTGGAACTTGTGACATCATTACTTTGAAACATTTGCCTAGAATACAAAGTAATTGACCTTGTTTTCTTTTGTGCCCAAATTAGTTATAGGTCAAAAAAATTACCGATAATGAAACAAAATTCAAAATTGTAGATCCACTAGGAAATCCAAATTTTGCAATAATAGCAGTCTATAGTTTATTATCTATTCGACTTTACCTCAAAACAAAAGCAATGAAAATCAGATTTATTTCCTAACCGAAATACCGTGTATCAATAACAACACCCTTGTTTATAGAATATAATCAAAGGAAAATATGAAATTTAATGGCCACAGGTGAATTCGCATTGTTTATTGACAAAACTATTTAATAATTACCATTCATGAAGCCACCATTTTACCGGCTGTTATGACTATTAACTACTCTTTATCGTGCGATATCATTTGTGATACGCGGATGAGTTTCTATGCGTTTTGCGCTAAAACGCATCAATACTATACGGCAATTGTTGAAGCTGAACCTGTTTCGAAAATAAATAAACAAGAAAGAGCACGAGCACGCAAAACGGTCACGCCAATGAATTAATCATCAAAACTAAACTTTGCCACCGAAGCCTTGTTAGTAGTAGTATGCATGTGTTGTTCGAACTGCTAAGGGAGGATTTCGAACTTATAATCAGCATTGAATGATGTGAGTGTATCGCACCAGGATGAAACTTTGCCAATACCTGTGCAAATACAAATTGAAAACACGAACTAACCAACTATGAAGCCATTTAACACGGCAGTCATGATGGAAAGCCAGCGGATAGAAAAGGAAAATAAATATTGTTGTTGTTTATGCAGCAATAGGTTATTGCTACTGCACCAGCAATTTGAACGTTTTGTGTGAGTTCCATGAAGGAGAAATTCTCTTCTTGTACGTGTGCAATCAACAATCATGCGGCCATGGAATAAATCAATAATGAGCCTTGATGTAAAATAAATTAGCTTGTTCATTATGCATGAGGTAATTAGGTTCTAGTTTCAGTCGACAAGTTTTGACTTGGTTAACTTTTCCAAATCACTTTCCATTCTATTTATCCTTTATTTGGTTCATGTAATCATTATTGGTCATTGTTCCATTTTTGTTAGACATAACAAGTCAAATACCAATCCCAAAATTTGTCTTATTTTATAAATCTAAAAAGATGTTAAGAAAATATCTTCAATGTCCTTGAGGATTCCCTCTGATGACTTAAAAGCCAGGGTTGTTTTCACACTCATGACACTAACCAAACAATATCAGTAAATGATATGGCACTCATGTTGTTGATTTTCTCCAAACTCTTATGTGCTCAGAGTCGTTCCAAAACTTGAAACCCAAGCTGAACATCATCCATGTGTTTCGTCTCAGCAGACTGCTTGAGACCTCCATTTAAAAACGAACAAAATCCAAAGATCAAATTTGTTCATCTGCCTACATCTCGATATCAAAAGGCCGCTATTTCACGTCTCTTATTTCAAGCGCGACTTTGCTATTCAATGGCGCGGTATTCCGCATTCAATTGAATAGTACGAATCCGGCATGCATATGCGTACGAGGCACGAAACGGCAATGCTTCTTCTTATTATTAAGTTCGGAGAGGATGCGTGGCATCTCTCAGCACGTCGCGCCGCTTTGTCTCTTTGTTGGTCGTGTCGCGGCGTCGAGATGACAGTGCGACATTGACTTAAACCGCACCGCTATGTGCGATGCACCGCAGTCTTTCGTGCTGTACACCCAGGCACCAGCCAACAGCGGCCTGGCGAAGGCGAAGGAAAGCAGTGACATGTTGGTGCTACGAGTATCCATCCCATGGCTGAACATTGCGAAGAGATGTGCATGTAGACTGGTAAATCGCCTGCACTGACATCGAAACCAAATGATGAGATGAGCTCTGACTGAATGAGCACATTAGGATTTATGTCTCTTGAGCCTCTGTTATTCTTGAGGTTTCTTACTTAAATTAGATATCACTGGGTTATATCAAAGTTGATAAGTGTGAAAGGACATGTAAAAAATTACACGTTGAAGTGAAAATTGTGCAAAAAAATGTGAAGAGATAATTGACCTGGGTTAATATCCTCGAAATAAAACGGCATTAATTTTCTACTTGGAATTTAAGGTAATATACCACCCCCAAGGATTTCCAAAAGCTGTGGCCTCAAGCAAAATGGTGTTCTAAGATAGGACAAATCATGAATCAAGTTTGATAAGAATATCTTTAGTCGTTTCGGAGAAAATCTAGCACAAACTTTGGTGAATACCTCAACTTCATTATAACAATTATTAATTTATAAACAAACCGACAAAATAATTTGTAGGTCTGGATATTTGCTGATAATTATATAATAAACAAATGTTGAAAATTTGAAAACAATCGAACTAGCCGTTTTTGAGATATAAACAAAAGTATATTGAGATATTCATCAGTGTTTATCTGCCGCCCCCGGAAAGTTTTCAGTCTGCCGCCCCCACTACAGTATCCTCGTCAATATACCATTGTATATTCAAAATTGTAAAAAAATTAAAAGAACGGATTTACCAGTTTCAAGCATTTTTCCATTTTGTTTGCGGAAAATTGCCGCCCCCAATTGTTTTCTGGATTTGCCGCCACGAAAATCGGAATCTACGTCTATCTGTTAGCCTTCGTGCCAAATTTGGTGAAAATCGGTCGAGCCGTTCTCGAGATATTAAATAAAATGTAAAGAGTAAACTGAATGGACCAAGGAAGGACAAAGGAAGTGCAGTTTTATCCTTAGGAACAGCAATGTAAATCAAATGGGAGCCGCCATCATGCAATTTTCCAGGTCATGTTTCCGGTTTGAATCCCCATGTAAATTTCCATAAGACATTCTTTTGATCATAACTCGAAAACTACTGGACCGATTTTCATGATTAAAAAAGCAAATGAAAGATCACATTTCCATCTTTCGATATTTGTATTTGAAATTTTAGAATATTCCATTGAAAAATAGTAATACAAAAGTAGGAATGATTTCAATCAAAATTGAATATCTTCGATACTAATTGAGATATCAGTTTAGTTCTTGAAAATTTCGAAAGTTAAAGAGTTGTACCTTCATAATATGGCATCTAACCTTAAATTTTTCATTAGAATAATTTGAATTTTAATAAGGAAATATATACTATATTTTCTCACATACTACTTTTAAAATTGAAGAATCGGACGATAATTTTTTATAATTCGGGTAGCTTTGACTGTTTAGCTAATCTTACTAATTTAATTAATAATACTAACATGAAATTTCCTCAAAAAAATAGCTCATACGAAATATTTTTCATAAAAGGATAATAATTTTGTTTTTTTTTTTCAAAAAAACTTTAAATAGTTTTAACTTTTGTTCTAGTGGAGCTACAGGACCAATAATTTTTTTATAGATCCTTATCATAAATACTATCTTTCCTGGCCTTAATTTTGCATGTTAGACCTTAATATGTTATATTTTTTCTGTGTAGATTTTGAAAAAAGTGTGAAAATTTAGGTGATATAGTTTTCACTTCTATCGTCTGTTTTGAAGCACAGTCCATGTTTTTTAGTTAACTTTCAGAGATAACAGGTAGATTTCACAAAGTAGGAATAGTTTTTTTGAAAAATCGTATAACAATAAAGAACTAATTGAACGTCCGGTTGACAATTGGTAAATTTCCTGCAGAAATATAAAAAAACTTCAATATCATTATTTGCCCCAAAAAGTAATATGAGTCTCATCCTTTTGAAGCCCACTAACAAGACCTAATTGAATTGAATTCCCTAAAATTTTTTACTTGTTACAGTTTGACGTCAACGGGGAGCAATAACACGCAATTAGCGTGGACAGTCGTCGGCAGCCAATGCGTCCACACATTTCAGCCGGAATGAGAATGGAAGCGTGGAAAAACTAGGTGAGAATTGTGTATTCATTTCATTGCATGCCACCTCATACGAGCGAGTGTGAGACCATCCAGTTCAATTAAATTAATGAAAATATTACGCGAGGAACGTAACGCTGTCCCAAAATAATCATACTTCATTACGAAAACGAGCAAAAAACTGGCCGACAAATAAAAACTAAAGTGTTGCTCGTATTCGTATACATAGGTTGTGTGTAGGCAGTTACAAGAGTCGGGCATGCACATTGTCGGGTGCACGTTACGGCAAATTATGTAAAAAGCGCTCGTAAAAAACTATAAAGGCTCGTTAAGCTTTAAGGTGTTTGGCTGGTCTTTATTAGAATTTATTTTTATATGTATACCAGTTCTGGATGTAAATGCCTGATGGTGCTTGCTAGGCTCGCCTATCACTGCCCAGCAATGAATGAATGTACGGTTAGTTGGTCGTCGTTAGGTCGAATTTGTCTGAATAAATTGGAACGTAATTGGATGTAATTGCCAGGTAAATTGCATTGAATTTATTTTAACGATCACGCCGCATAAAAACTGTGACAATAAGACGAGGTTTTCACTTTTTTGTCGTTCTAATTGCATTACGAATGTTACCAAATGCTTGCAGACAAATATGTTCTTACTAATTACATTGGTTGGTAGTTTACCAATGTCCATCTGGTTTATTTACAAGAAATAGAGTTTGGTATCTAGGTGTTTTGTTTGGTAATAGAAGCCTGAATCCTAATGAAAAAATATGAGACTGTACATTTTCGCAAGCATTTTTTGAAGCGATTTTTTTATCAGAAAAGTTATTCACCATGAAAATGAGGAGAAGATCACTTGAAGCTATGATCCATAATATGGATACAAAAAACCTGCTAGCTCCTGAAAAATCACTATGTCACCTGTTATTGCTTCATTTTACAGTATTATCTATCCTAATGACCAAATCTGACCAATTTTTGTGTTATGGATTTTGCAATCGGAGAACTCATAGTAGATATAAGAAAATCACTGACAATTCTATCAAATACTTAGCAAATCTTTCCTATCCGCAAATTTGCTGACAATTTTTGACTACTCACCTCTTTTCGACCACGACCGTTTTATCGATAATAGGTGATCCACTTCTCATCACCAATTACAAATCACTTCAAAAATTGGTCGGTTTTATAGCGATTGAGCAGAGATTTGCAGATGCAATTTCAGTTCATTTACATAACATAACAGAATCGAGGTTCTTTTGATATGTAGCTTTTTCAAATGATTCCAAACAGTTTTTGGTCAATCCTTAGTTCTTCAGCAATAGACGCAGCGATTACATGATAACCTGACTACACAATGTCCATGTTTATATGGATATTTTCCACAATTATCCTTCGATTGCGTGGGGCATCTTTAACATGGAATTTTCTGGAACTGAACAAACGAAACCAAAATTTCACATAATTAACTGTTACAGAATTAGCAATATAAACACTATTCAAATTTTCAACCAACTGGATTTAGTTTTCACCTTTATAGAAGAAAAATTGCATAATACAACCTATTTTCTTGTTGCGAATGTTCATTTTTGACTTGAGCTCAAACCAAACTGACAATGAGCAAACTAATTACCAAGTAATCGTAACATTATTTCTTTTTGGACGAAATCTCATCATTATGGCAATCAAATCCTCCATTTTCATTTGCAATTTCGTTAAGTTGATAATTCAAAAAATATTGGCATGATATGAACCAGATTTTCGCAAACTATTGGTTACCAAATGAATACATAGCAATTTTCATTATACCTCAAAAATTATGAATGTACAGTGGCCTAAAGTCATTCTATATTCTATATCTAGTTAACAAGCGCTTTTTTTCTGGAAATATACCAATTCTGACCAAAATAACTGGAAGATCAAAAGATGAGATGTCATAAAGATAGAAGGCAAAAGATAAATCAGTTGAAAATGAAATTCCCATTTACCTTGTACGACTCTACTAATTCTTCAGCAACGTTGTTTCTCCGAAGCAAGAATAGTGCTTAGATCAGCAACTCCATTCAACTTGGCATCGTTCAAAGTAGGTCTCAGACTTGCTGGTTTTTGCATCCAGTTCGTTGGTGGTTTGCTGGCTCCATTCAGTTTCGGTTTTGTTTGCCGGTTTGTTGACTGTTAGCTCTTCGCGTTTGCATTTAGTTCGCGCACGGTTGTGTAGCAAATTGGTGGCTTTCGCAGGGTAGCTAAACATTTTCGGCAAATAGGTAAAGTTTTAGTTATTAGCAGAACCGCTCAGCATTATAATGGCGTTTTGTTCGCTCTACTTTGCCGAGCGTTGCAAGATACACCAATCATATTAAAGGATTTGGCTGTGTTTGTTCAGCGGTTGGATGATACCAACTCGAGACAAATTAGAATTAAATAATAAACACCTGCAAATGAAATGTTTATTAACTAATGATTGAAGTAATTATTCAATTAAGGGAGGTGAAATGAACCAAGGACTAAATATCAATTATTTCGGGGTGTCATTAGTAACAATCTCGAGGATATTATTTTATATTTGTGCTGAATGACACACAATTAATTGTTCCCCTTAAGAATCGGCAAGGATAAACTTACCAACGCAGTAAATGTGTGCTTGTGACATTGACATAGCGGCCTACTCCGCAGGAAACGCGAAAAACCGAAGAAAAATGTCCAAGAGCCGAAGCAACGTTAACCAGCGCAACTTTTTTTCCGTTCACTCACGCAATTTTTTACCGTTAGTGTTACTATGGCATGCGTCTATCACGCGCTAAACTTTTTCCGAGTATTTCCATAAGTTTCTCATTGAAAAATGACGGCCAACAAAGAAATTTATCACTGATAAATGAAATTGTACAAATTTTTACATGCTAAATGGTCGTTTGCATATCAAAAACACATAGCTGTATTTCTTGTGCCAAATTTGAGATGACCTTCCATTTCCACACTCAATGTCGAGACATTGCTGCGAAAAGTCATGATACTGATTCAAAACTATAACAACCTGTGGAAACGTGCATAATCTGACATTATCTCGGTTTATGGAAAGTTTTGGTTTCACTAGTCGTACGAATGTTTCGCGGTTGCACTGAACGAATGGACACTACATTGCAATTTCATTGCCAAATGGCATTGCATACTGGTAACACCGTTATGCGAATGTTTCGAATGTAGTTATGCGTATACTGAGCAGCACTGGACTCTAACTCGTCGAGAAAATTGCAAAAGTTTTGCACAAAGCGTTAAAAACTTTTGATTAGACTGGAAAACCGGAAATTTCCGGTGCGTTTCCATGTTGGTGAGTTTGTAGCACCGATGAAGAACATCCATGTATGATATACAATTTATTGTTGTATAAACATTTCCATTTTTCTATAATATTAATAATACATCTGAATCTTCTGAAAAATATTGGAGTTGTTTACAATTCTGTCTGGAATGTTAATGCGCACGATTATTTATGGATTGGATTCATTTACAATAACGAAAAAAATACATGAAAAATAAAGTCTCTGAAGTCTGGAGAGACGCACAAAAAATGCGATGGTAAAAGGAACCAAGAGAAAATGGCAGAGGAATTTATGCATTCGTAAATTATTAAAACACTTCCAAGTACAGCTCAGATCAGTTATAAATGGAAGCCCTCGATCCTTGTGGCTGATGTGGAATTCTTAAGCGTCCCACAGCAACATAAGGATCTTCAGAAGCATCTTCTTCGTGCCTTTGGCAAACATTAAGTTTAAAGATGCCAAAATGTTGCTGAAACTCATTTCTTCACATGGTGTCAAAACATTTACCATGCAATCTATTTCTTATGCAATTAATATACCACATACCATAAAAACGTAATATACAAAAAGTAAGAATGAGTAATAACATGAATCAGAATGTAAATTGTAACAACGAGTGGTTCCCATGAAATTTGTTTCGAATTCCAAGCACTATATAAAATGCTGGATCATTGTGTGTTTGTTTTTATGGTAATTTGTTAATACTATTAGACTACATTCACTCTCAAAAAACCTCAGAAAACAGTTAAAACAAAGCGTAAAACCTAGAAATCCACATTTATTTGCGTCCAACTCATCGCCACTCTTCAGTTACCAAAGAGATGCTTCTCATTGAAGACTTTTTTGTGGAATGTTGTTGAATCATTGAAGCAACCTTATTTATTAATTCGTAGAAATCTACGTTTGTGGTTGTTTCAACGGTATAAACAATCACTATTGTTGTGGCAATGGTGTCGGAAAATCAATTTAGACAATTTGTCTCATTTATACTTGAATTATTTCGAAGCATGAATGAATCTTTCATAATTTTGGTCCAATCGGTCGTTACTATAAAAAATTAAGTCTAAAATTACTCGTTTTTAATTAATTTTTGTATAATTGTAATTTTCAGTAATTTTCAATTCAAAATGTCAAACGGTATTTCTTGTTCGAACGCAGATGGCGCTGATTTACTATACTTGATGAGTCCTTTTTAGGGCACCAAATTTACAAAAAAGCCACTATAAATTAAATGAGAAAAAGGCAGGAAATTAGCAAATTTACAAAATGGTTGAACTGTACATAAAGTAGAATGTTTTTGCATGATAAAACTTTTGTTGCATTCCCAGATATCTTGGATTATAAATTGGAACGAAATGCAGACATGTTTTGATAATCTAAAGTTTTGGGAATTTTAATTTCATTTTATAATTTTTAATGATAACATGAATCAGGTATGCACTGAACTCGAACGATAAAACCATAAAAAATATACCAGCGATATCTTCGCATTGCACATGCACGAACCGCTCAAACAAAAGCATAAACATTATGCTCAACGTCACAACCTGCAACAGCTACCGTTGGTGGTAAGCGCGCACTGGGATAGAGAGAGTAATTGTTGGTAATTTTAAAATTACACCGTTTTATGTCGTTATTAAGTGCAACTATGAGTGGCGCACGTGACGCCCGACGAAATTACGCCACGTTCGGCCATATTTTGCCGCTTTTTGCCGTTTTACCTTTCATCGCTTCTATACTACAAGCATCGCGAGTATATTATTCATCGTATTCCATCCATATGGTAGTTGTACTCAACTCTCGTCATGTCATGTCGCATAAACCGGCGACGATGACGGCAATGGAGGCGGCGACGGTGGAGGTGGCGTTGGCTTATCATCCTGCTGCATTGCATATCGTCGAGACATTTTTTGTGGCACTTCGTGCCAATGTGCCATTAGAATTTGCGCAAAAAGTGGAATGTATAAGGGTAATGCGTGGTTAACCAAGAACTGCCAAAGGTTACTTCCATGACAAATTATATAGTTTTTACACGGCGGGAATTCCAACCAAACATTACGTTTTAGGCGAAAATATTTGTTGGGTATTTTTAGCTTTGGGAGTCTATTTTGGAACCTGTAAGGAAATGTCATTGGAACCAGACTGATTTGCATATTAGTTCTGATGACAAATCAAACAAAAAAATCGATTGAGTTCAAGATTGATATTATTGCATTAGCCAAACAATTTCAGTAATAGGGTTATTGCCTTTTCCAATTATGATAAATTAAATTTCAAAAAAGAATTATAATTTAGATTTTCAAATGAAATTGAAGAAGTATTCAAATGTTTGAATTGTATTCCAGAAAACGTCACTTTTAATTTAGAATACCATAAATTTAATTCCGATTCATAAAATGTAATTCAGAAATTCTCATTTGAAATTCAGAAAACAATACATATAATTCAGATTCCATTGAATAAGTTTATTTGTATTTATAAACTAATCGATAATTATTGCTGAAATAATAATATCAATATTCTGATATTGGGTACATTAAATTTACCTATCAAAAAACTGAATTAATATTCAACAAAGAGTTGCACTACTCTATTTTGAATTTGCACTCTTTTGAATTTCATGTGATGTAATCTCAATTACTTTTGAGTAATCTGAAATATATTTAATCATTTCTGATATCAAACTTATGCTTACTAAATTATATTTACCAAACCTGATTCAGAATTGTTGCAAAATGAATTACATATACATAATAAGTCTGAATTACATTTGCTGCTCACAATTTACTAATCTGAATTGAATTTTATATTTTCAGAACTAACATTGGAAAATGTGTATGAGTTGTAGCTCATATTGGATTTTAAAAAATGTTCGTCAATCAAAATGCCCTAAAATAAACAAAAAGTGTTAAAAGGATCAATACAAGTTTCTGATATTAAACTTATGATATCGCAATTATATTTACCAAATCTGAAGTATAATCTGCTCGATTAATTACAATTTATTACTAATCTCAACTGCATATTAAATTTTCTGAGATACTCTTGGAAAATATAGACTTTTTGTTATAACATTTATCTACTATTTGTAATTCTGTTTATCAAGTTTAAATCAATTTTAATCGAAATTTTAACATACAATAATATTAATTTACATTTATTATTTTGGATATTTTAAAAGAAAAGATTGTCAATAATTCATAGTTTCCTAGTTGCTAGTTTCCTAGTGCTCTTTGGCATCAATTTTCCGTGCTTCATTTGTATCGCCAAAATTTTTCTGAAAAATAGCGAAAGCGTTAAGTAAAATCATAAACATAAGACCTGTTCTACATTTTAGGTCCTTATTATTTTCGACCTTCGTTTGTAAATAAATCGCAAATAGGTTTTACAAGCATCTACACTTGTTCAATAAATTCCTAATCAATATTATATTGATTAACCTGAAAAATGGTTTCAAAATAGATACTTTGCACTGGATAATTCAACGGGTCTTAGAATGATATGATGTCACGTATCAAAAACCAGATTACCTTCGCTATATAAATATTTTCATTTGCCAGTATTATCAGTCCAAACAGACCCTAAACTTATAGCAACTTGCTTCTTGGACTGAAAATTTCAGCAGATAGGGATCTAATAAATCAGTGGGAAAATAGGAACATAGCATTTCATCATTAAATGTTCAGGTTACTTTGTTACTCAATGATAACGAGAGGTACTTACCTCATACAGTCTGGATTTGTGTTGCAAAAAGCTGAACATACTTTACTAACTGCCCTAACGTCTTTGATAGTTGCTTCCATATTTCTCAATATTTTCGTATTTAATGAAACTTTTTATATGAACAGTATAGGAAACATTGATATCTGGAATTTGAAATCTTTCTCTAATTTAGTGTTTGGCCAATCCTCGTTTGGAATTACGATAAAATAGAAGGAAAAATGGCACGTAAACAATAACCCCTGAGACATATGTTTCTGATATATGGCAATATTTGATAATGATCACACTGTATAATGGAAACCACAACGAAAAGAGTCACAAAATATCACTCCGTTACAATATATTAATAAATGAAGAATTGCAATTCTACCGATATCTCTGCTACATTGAATATCTCAGAATAGAAACAATCATAGAGCATTAATAAAAAGTAACATCCAAGATGAAGAGGCAGCAATCAGCCAGGAATAAATAGATAGTGCCTGCCAACAGTCTGTTCGTGTTGAATCCGTTCGTTCCGTGCTGTCGCCCAGCGCTGCTTATCGCCGTCGTTGCGAATTAATTCCACTTGGCTAATTAAGCGTATAGAGCGTCATGCAGTTGGAAGAGATTAACGATATTAATTAAAAAGCTGTCCGTCGCCGGCTTCCACCTGCTCATTGATATTTCGATATTTATTCGGGGTTTCTCCATTGGAAAATCAATATCGCCATTCAGATCTTAAATTACATCGAATTTCTTAAAATGTGCAAACTTCCACGAAAAAGCAGACCGAAAAAGCAAAAATTAATGAACTGTAAATGTTAAAGTATCCATTTGGTATTCAGTAAATAACAGGAAGTTACATCGATATCAATTCGAGTAAATTAATCCAAAATTCCGTGTAACTACATCCAATAAATTCTATTGTTCACTGACTCTTGCGGTTCAAAGAAAAATACCATGCATTTCTCATTTTGGATTTCCGCGAATATTGCAAAATCGATTAAAATTCTCGTCGGGCAGCTCTTGTTTGCGATCGGCCGATTGCCGAGCTTTCAACAAAATGAAATCATTACATCAATGAAATCACAAATAACGTGTTTACCTTAGAAATATTACTCACAAACAATGCCTCATAGAACCAACTCACAGCTTTTCCAGTCGAGAAGAAAGAGCTATTCCCGATTCTGATTCATCTGCAGTGCTTTGAACAGAAACAACTATTGTTCGGATTCTTCTAATAAATCTAAGGCCGGACTAAAGTGAGCATGTCTTTGGTATTGACACTGCTTTTATTACTGATTGGCATTGTTGACTCATACCATGATGATCGCTCGATTATAGGAATGTCTGTGACTTTCAATATTCAACTCCATTCTTCGTTTCCTGAAGAATGAAGCCAAGAATTTTGTGTTTCTTCAAATCGTGATACAGCAAATAACTTCGGAAATTTGGCGATTGATATGAACAAAAAATCCCATTTTAAGTTGCCTGCAGCTCTCGCCTGATTTGCAAACTTGTTGAGTTGTAATTAGCATCAAATTAATTTTGCTTCATAACGGATCTTTCACTAGCAATTACAATTTGTTGCTTCGTTTATAGTTAACGTTTGAGTACAATGCCATTATTTTGCAATTGCACCACGCGTAACGCTGCTAATAAAATGCAAGTGCATGTAGAAAACGCATCCAATTAATTTAGAACTGCAGCAAACAAATAAATGTTTTAATGTGTACAACGTACATAAAACAACTAGCAGTACGCACTCCAGTAACAAGCAAATTTACGAGCGATTTCAAATACAAATTGTTTACAGTTTTCTGGCGAATTGCCTGCGTTCAAGTGAATGGGAAAATTCATTTGCTGGTTTTTATATATTTCCTGATTTATTTTCAAACTCATTCGTTGATGAATTAATTAACTCAGGGCAGAAAGTCATTTAAAGTAGCTTGAGAACAGTTTTCTTGTGGTTATATTATTTCCCAAGTCTAATTTGCAATTATTCCATTTTTACATGTCAATTATTGCTAAAGATTGGGGATTGTTCATGATTGCATATTAAATTCTGAAATAAAGGTTCTATGTTTTAAATTAATAGTTTTTTGTATAAAAAGTTAAATAAGTTATTAAAAATATATATAAATCATTGGGAAAATGAAAATTAACTTACAGGAAAAGACAAAAATTTCATATTTATAAATTCATTCAAAAACAGGTAATTGAAATTTTTTAGAATGTACATAGTTTTGTTCTTGTTGTGAGTCTTTATTATTGTATAAAATGGAAGTTTAATAATGATCATCTAGTTAGAGATTTTTGATCTCCTTATTAATATTTTGGCTAAGTTTGTTCGCAATCTTCAGTGTGTTATCGGTGCGATAATGTCAATTAATGCAGGAAATTCTTGTACATTTATTTTGGCAAATTATTATATTGCCATCCAAATTTTCGGTTTCAATAAAAACACCAAATTTAAATAGTTATCTTTCTGAAACCTTATTTTGACTTCTATAAAATTATATTCAATATTTTTTTACGAATTCAACTTGTTTACTTTTAATAATTGAAGTTCATAACATAATTGAAAAGATAACTGACAATGGATAGAACTAATTTTATATTAATTTGGTTCTTTTATGGGTGAAATATTTAGTTCTTAGTTCATTATGATAAATTTAGGATATTATTGTTAATACAAAGGATCAATTAAAATTATTCTCCAGAAAATTAAATATTTTACTTTTATTGACTTCAACCATGTCATTTACATGTATTTCGCCACTTCCTTATTTGTTCAACACGAAATATCAAATATCTGGAAATATTTTAGTGCCATAAACAATACAGGTCTATGCAAATCAGAACATGAAATACGTCGTTTGATACTTGAAGCAAAACTTTATTCCGATATTCGCAGTGAAAATAAAACAGAAAGATGTCTGCAAGCATCGAACGCAATTTCCAACGCATCGTAAACGTAATGATTTGTAGCCGAATGGTTTTACGGTTTCATAATAATAATATCCAAAGATAAAGACAATTCCAGTAATTTTTTACCATTAGGGCAAAACCATACAAAATACCATGTGATGCCTAACGTCGCGACAGCGAAGCATCTTATAGTGGAAGGCAAATAAATTAGGAGATAAATTATATTGTCTTGTTTGAGGTTCCACGTTCCACGTCGGTTAATGGTGACGCGTCCTTCGCATGCGCCTTCGTCTTCGCATCATCGCTGAATGCACATAATTCGTTAGATATCGCATGCAGAAATGTGCTCGAAGCTTGGCGTCTTCTTATGATGTTGTCGTCGTCGTTGTGTGCTATGGTTTTATAACTAATAAAATAAAATTGCGCGCGTTGCCGTCGCCTCCATCGCCTTCGTAAAGTTCGCAACTTGCAACAACCCAACCACGGGCTCTTGGTTGATATCAACCGGGGCACAGAGAGAGCCTGGTGCAAGCAGGCTTTTATTTCCCTTCTTCGGTCGCGATAAGCGCGCATAAACACTGGGCGAGGGAGTACGAACAAGAACGGCGCAAGAAGCGCATTTAATGGCCAAAAATGCAAGCCAAACACAACGTGTTCACCGCGTCTTGAGCAGCGACCATCAACCTTCTCACCGAATGATACACTGTCGCATCCTGCAGAAAGTGTACTGACGCACCCGACCACAAATGGCGCCTATGACTGATTCCCCGTTGGCGGCCAGTGTAGCGCATAAAAATATTAACTTGATAGTTTTTGCGATAGACAAGCAAATCGCAATAAAGTACGCACTATATGAGCATTTATGGCTGCATGAGCGGCCAGACATAACTGCGCTCTTTACTGTTTGTTGTGAGCAACTAAGACAGAAGACTCTTCGACTCCGACTCGTTATTTATACAGCAGAGAGGCTGGTTAGTTGGCTGAAGATGCTTGCCATTTACATATGCGTATGTCCCCTGATCAGATGTCTATCTTATTCCTTCAGACGCAGTGCTAATTAACCGCTGAATGTATTGACCATCGAGGAAACAACTCGTGTACACAATTTCTGCGATTATGTCATAGGAATCACATAAAGATTATCTTTTTATTAAAGACTCGCCTCGAATTTTTGGATAAACATCCATTTTTATTCGAGCTTTATCCGCTCTGACATCGAATATTTTGCAATAAAGTCCAGAAAGAATGGATGATAAAATTCAATGAAAATGAGTGTTTCATTCTGCAAAAATATGAATTAAACTAATTCCATCGTCGACGTCGACGTCATCCAACAACATCGAAGCTGCGCGAAAAAAAACGACAACTGTTGGGAGTCTTAAATTAATTTGCAAACACGTACAGCACGCCTAGTGTCGTCCTAGTAAGCAAATCCCGGCAAATCCCATTGTGTGATAATGCCACGGAGTGCTCGTACATGCATACAGCATGTGCCGGCAGCAATCCTCTCAGTCCTCATTTTTTCCTATTTTATAAATAACCACTTTATTACACCCTGAAGCACGAGAGCTTTTCGCATTGTTCTACATACCATACATATGCGCGTGCGCGCGCACACAAACACGAAGCATGGAATATTTACATTTATTACTTTTATTTGTGTGTGCTGCTTCCACATCCGGGAATATCCTGGACTTGGATAATAGTGATATGAACGATGCGCATGACCATAATAGTTTTTCCCAGGATTACGACGTTAAATTTTGTTAAAATTTCACAATGAGCTTGCGTTGGAAACATATTCGTAAATAATCTGCGAGGTTGTTTAAACGGATGAGAAATCGTTACAAAGTGCTTTCTTGCACGTGGAGGGCATTATTGAAGAGAATTTAATGGCATCAGTTCCGATGTATCCAGCATCCCAGCATTTACAATAACTATAACATAACCCCCTGTTGTTGTTGTTGTTAGTGTTGTTGTTCAGTACTTGGGTGTTGTTGCTACCGCAAACGATTGGCGCTTGATGGTTGGCACATGCGATGGGCCATCATAACCAAACCGGGTCGGGATGCAAGAGCAAAGTTATGTTATTTGTAACATGCCGCACCACGAGCCATGGCGGATGGACGATGATGGTATGCGCGATGCATTGCTCGGGTTAAGAGGCATCATGTGCATGCATCATCCGCACAATTCAACGTCAGAGAATGTTGGCTGCAAGATCTCTTCGCCTGTGCCGGAGAGCATTGTGAAATTGATGAAGCACTTTTTGTCTCTTCCGACGAACCAACCGACGACGATGACGTTGAATTATGATTAATGATGAAGCGCAGCCCCAACTTGCACGTTCTGGTTACATGCTCATGCCAAGTTTACCTCAAGCATGGCGATTCAATGAAGAAGAAGACGCCACCAACAGCCAAGTTGGAGGCTGCGAGGAAAAAATGGACACAGGCTCTTAAAATCAACGCGGACATAAAGGGTGACAACGTTCCACGTTTTACAGCCGAAACTCACACGTTAAACGCATAATTAATGCCTATTAAACTGGTTTTTGCCCGCAAATGGCCCATAAAGCCCATCGCGCACAAAAACTACTCCACTCCTACCAGAGAGTGTTGACACGGTGTTAATTAAATATCAGTCATTAGCCATTAATTCACAACTTGGTGTCCCTGTTTTGCCAACACAACGACGTCGATCGAGTAAACTTTAATTAACAAAATGCCCATTGATCGATGCCTGCGTTTATAGATCATTTAATCTTAAGCAATGCGGCTGCTGGTGGTTGTTTATTTGCCAAATCGGCCGTATCCGAAGGGTCAGTGCTATGCTGGTCCTGGGGTCATGCCAGCAGCCAGGGCAATGGGTTTGTTGCACATTTGTTGATTCCGCCAGTTACACAAACGATACAACTATCCGAAACAGACGCGGCCGAGATCGCAATGATCTGGATCGGATTGGACTGGACGCTGAAGAGAACGAGGGAATGGGAGCGCGAGGATCTAGTCGGATTGTCGTCCGACGACGTTCAGTTGCGGTTTTAGCGGATGGTGGAAGGCAGGACACAAAATCTGCTCGCCGATTTAATAGTGCGCAAGAGTGGTGGTTGGATACTCCTCGGCGATGCTGCTGGTCGCAATACAGATATACAATACGCATGCTGGCGATAATCGTCCGCTGATTTATGGTATCATGATTTAACTCCATCTCGTTCGTTGGTAGCACCACCACCAGCATTTCGAACTAGAGCAATAGCCAACAACTGAGGCCGGCCAACAACATATCGCATCTCATCAGCCATGTCGTAACTAAAGTGATGCCAACAGCTTCGCTCCGTGACAAACGTTATACTTGTTATTATATGCAAACAAGATGTTTTGTCAAAGTTTATCTTGGAAAATGTGGATGCTTCACTTTATGTCTCAATTAATTGTGGATTCGTATACAATTTTGTTTCTTGATTCCTTTTGTTAGAACAATTCATCTGCAAGAGTTTTACCACTAAAATGTGTGTCTAAATTCATAAAACTTACAGTTTTGTCTTCCCCTAAACTACAGTTATGACCATAAGGATAATACTGATAGCATTGTCAATCTGATTAAATAAAAGGTTTAACCAAAACCTAAACATTTAGACTAAGTCCACAAATAATTGGACACTTCATAGATTTTCTAACACCTGTAGGAAAACTGATAATTTCAGAATTACTAATATTTTTGGAATGTACATTTCATTTCCATCAAACCTGATTTTCTAGACTTTATTTTGTCTACAAATTTTATCTAGAGACATAAAACTTCCTGGGATAGTTTTTGATTCTAGATTATGACTCCTCTAATATTTGATGATCTAAGTATGTTACCTATAAGTTTGTTTAAAAGACAGATAAAAAACCAGCTCTGACTCTAACTTTTAGAATTCAAACCAAAATGAGCTTCAATACCATTTCAACCTAAATCCACGTAAGAAAATGATTATGTCTTTACTGATAAACTTCGTTACCATTATTTTCTAATTCCCCATGACAAGCAAATTATCATGTTCTGAAACTCACACTTCAGATTGGAACTATTTCTCTAACTTGATCAATAATAATAATAAATAATAATAAGAATAAAGAAAAAATAAATAAATATTTTTCAAATCAGTAATCTTTTAGTCAATAATGGATTTGATAAAATATCCTGGAATATTTTACTAAATTTGAATTTTTTAATCTCCCAACTGCAAAAGAATGGTAAACAACATTTATTTTCATTGAATTTCTTTAAAGTTATGAATAACAACTGGAATAAAAAAAATTCTAGCAATTTTTATAGGAAGAACATTCAAGTATCATTGATCTATGCAATTCTATAGTCTCGAAAATTGTTGCTTTAGGATTAGATTCAATATTTACCATCTTAAAATAACAATTCATACCCAACCCAAAATTTTTCAAAATTATGAAAATATAATCCAACCGAAATAATTTTACTTTCTTGCACAAATATCAAAGCCCTTAAATAAACTTATTCATTTCAACGCATAATTTCAAACATTCACATACCAAGTTTTTGTTACTTTTTGAGCACTTGTATCAAAAGCGAAAGCAAATTTCGAATTCCGAATGAGTACACTTTATTTCTTTCGACAAAGGAGATCATGCCATAAAATAGATTTTACCTTCGGTCTTAAATAAACACGACATTATTGAGGACGCATCGGCGGTTACCCACCTTCTGAGTCCACATTGTGCACTCCCCAAACAATCCATATCATCTCGACTTATATGGGTGCACTTATCAACAATATTGGAATGTGTAATGTGTATAGAACGTGTCCAAAAAAGCAAATTTTTAAGATAAACACTCCGAATGCGTCCTAAAATAACACAAGGCTCTCTACAATTATAAATATACTTGGAAGATAAATATTCTGCGGCAGGTAAGATAAGGCACATACTTGGACCGTCTTGGGCGGCTCTTCCTCGCCCCATCTGCACATAAGATCGAGGAGGAGAACTTCTTGCAATCTGTTCGGAATTCCGTTTCACGTATTAATCTTTTCGAATGATGAAGGACGGCGAACGACAGTGATATTTATGGATTGTTGTATAAACAGATTTACATTTGTTCGGTCACATGGGCAGAACCGGATTCACGCATCATTTTAGATTTTTTTAGATTCATGGAATATTTTATTAGGGTTTCACGTCGAAATGATGTATTTTGAGAATAATTGCCATCAGAGATTCAAGCATTTTGTAATTTGTAATCAAAGAAAATATAACAAAACTGGTTGGCAATTTTCTATTAGCTACTATAGTTTGGTTCAGGGTTTGAGAGATAACCAAAAATTAATGTGTCCTCCAGGATTTTGTAATAACAATCATTTAGGCTACTATATATTACATATTACTACACATATTTTATTACTTCTTATACATTAATTGTTATCAAAATGACTAATTTTGGAGTTTGATCTATGATTGAGTTCAAAATTGATTCAATATGGATGGATTGCCTAATTTTGTGTGATCTTATTAGTAAGAAAGTTGATTGTAATAAACTGTTTTCCTATTGACTGATTTCTGAGACATTCACTTTTGTTTAAAGAATTATTATTTTGAAATTTTAAGGAAGATAAAATTTACTATAAATTGTTTCAAGACAAATCCTACTTTCTGAGACGATCATTAATTTCATGTAAGCTATGAATATTCTGAAATTATTATTATTATTATTATCACTGGTGTGATGTGAGATCCCAGCTGCCATTGTTTTAATCGAAACATTGTTAATATAAATTATTTAAAACCTAAAGTACACTAAATTTTCAAATTTCACTTCCTTGCGCCAATTTCAAACGAGATCAAATAAGTTATATTTTGAGAAATTCTAAAAAGCTGTTGTTAGATGGATTGCATTGTATATAAATATTGTAAATATTGTATATATAAATAGTGTTCATATCTTCGGATCAAAAGAACCAATCTGGAGAGCTTTGGATCATTAGAGTCAGCTTCATGAAAATTCAAAATTGTGAATTGAATTTTGAATTTGAATTAATAGTCAATATAAAAAATACACGGTGTGTGCTTAACATCACACGATAGACTTGAAAACGTCAACAGGGGTGTTTATGCGAAATACAATTTGTTTTTATAATTACCACTCAAAAACAGATTGGACATGATTTAAGAGAAAGCTTAAATCATGTCCTTTAAAATGCTTTTTGAATTATCAAAATCGGTCAAATAGTTCTTAAGATATATGAAAAAACATTTCCTATAGGAATACATTATGTGAAGTAACGCAGCTGTTATTTATTCTTTCTATTATATTCGACCCTCGTGCAGTGCGCTGCGGTTGCATTCCTCGCATT
>JARJDZ010009675.1:0-10345 GCA_030264555.1 Aleochara sp. GC000083
CAGTTCACTTATTACTACTTAATTAACTTAAAATTGGTGAAACTGTTCACTCTCCATGGCTATTAGAAGAGGTGGTCGTGGACACGTCCGACCTGCTCGGCTGCTTGACGGAGAGTGTGTATGGTCTAGTGGCCATGATACCTGGCTCTCACCCAGGAGACCCGGGTTCGATTCCCGGTACCGGAAACTTTCTTTTAAAGATTTTTTATAATTAACTAGTAAATGATTTATTTTTCTTTTTAGTACATAAAGACAGTCACTAAATTTTCAGTATAGTCTTCTCCAGTTAGATAGGGAAGATCTCACGTGTGCGAAATGCCATTATAAACCTTGGTAATCTGCGCATAACTCGCATCACAATAATTATTCATTTCTCACTTATAATATAACTTACCATTTTCTCTCGATTGCTGTGATGAAAAATAGTAAATGATATTATAAATGTGAAAAAGAGCAAAATTATACACGAGTGAGATAATGATGTCATCAATTATGTTATCTTACTGGAGAAAAGTCGATACAATGTACCAAGAAACAACAAAATACGAAGTTAAGACAACAATTTTTAATATAAAATTTAAAATGTCACAATTAAAACGTCAGAATCTCGTTTGAGCTGGCACTGGCACTACATTTTATTGCAAGTGAAGTTTGGGAAAGTTTTGACAGTAGGAATTGGGGTTTTTGTGTGAAAAGCAGAGTGAATTATATTTAAAATAGCAATCAACTACCAAAAAACAATTTTAACTCCCAAAGTATTCACTTTCATGAAAAAATAATGGCTCAGTTTTTACTATACCCAATATGATATAATATTAATTTGAGGAATTATTATTACTCCTAAAATAAACGTAATATGAACCAAATATGCATGTCTAACTTTTAAACATTCAGTCCATTATTTGAAGCATAATGAAGAAGCAGAACAAAAAATAAAATAAAACTCGTTAAATGTGTGAATAAACAAGGGTCCGAACAAAGGCGTACAAATGCATAGAACGCACCAAATAAGGCCCTTGACGTAGGAAATAAATATGGCATAAATGTCCTGGTGGATGCGGGGGCGGCTTGGTTCACTCTCGTTTCCTGCCGCCTCACTATTATACCACATATAGTGTCGCCCATCCGGAAGCGACGCAATTCTAGAGCTGTGCAGCATATTAATTATTTGTTTCTCCATTTTCGCATTTTCGCATGGCACGCGCATGTTTTGCGCTTTTTACCCTGCGCACAATATTCTGGCGGAAGCGCTATCGCATCCAGAGCCAAGTGTCAGAGGGCCATCGATCTGACCGACTTTCTCAAGCATATGCACATCAAGTTTCGTTTTTAATAGATCTCTATATTCATGTGCCCGGGCAGAGCGGGCGAAGGAGCAGGATAAGAGGATAACGTTACTTTAGATATGTTAATTTCCGTTTTACCTGTGTTATAGATATAATGAAGGTAGCGCGTTGACGATTTATAATTTCCGTTGCATTCATCACAAATGATTCTTTCATTCACTGTTCAAAATTCTTTCTTACGGTTAGTTAAATTTCTATGGCAATGCAGATCCCCCAGATTGGAAGCAATATTTATCAAATGCGTTTACCCTCATCAGCAATAAGAATGTCGAGGGAGAAGGCTTAATAATGTGGGGATTTCGCTGATCCTTCGAATTCGAATATTTGGTTGGATTCGTTCGAATTTGCATTTATAGTAAACCAGCGTTCCTTCGGGAAACGTGATGAAGGCCTCGTTGGATGCTCTAAATTCCTGGTTGAAACACTGTGCACCGACTTAATACGAGCCGATACGTTAATATTGCCAGAATTCCCAGAACAAGGTAGATTTCCTTGAATTCTCTAATAAGTACCAATTACAAAGGTGATTCGAGGGTTATGTGACCTCATCAAAGAACTAATTTCTGTTTGAAATTTGGCTTATCTATTGCTAACTGACATTAAATTTTCAAACCAATGTACAAGAACTAAAATAATAATTTAATAGTGATTATATCTATTATAACTTATCAAAAATTGGCAACCACATATTGCCGGCAAACTAGGTCAAATTTAATTATTTAGTTCCAAAAGAGTGAATAGTTAAAAAGGCCACGTTAGATTTACATAATTGCAAAAATTAAGTACATATTGTATTATCTACAATATCTAATTTTATACAATTGAAGAGAGCATGGATGAATGGTATGTTACAGTGAAGGAGTTAATTTAGTGAATTTTTAAGAATCTCCGAAAGCAATAAATTAGTCATGCAGTAAACGTGCCCAGCATAGCATCCACAGGCAGCGACATCTCTTGGCGTGGAAAACGTCTCAATGCCGTTAAATAATTCCGCATTTCCGTTTGCTTTCGCCGTTTACGCCCTATCTGCATGATGGGTGGCTTCAATAATGTTGCGTAGCATCCACGAGTAAGTCGTTTTACTTGCCCCATTTTCCTGAACTCAATCATCTCAAGTCTATTCAACGTGGAAAGGTTTAAGGAAGGGATTTTCACTTTATTTTTATTTTTTTTGTTACATGTTAGTAAAGTGGAACTCTTTAAATTACTCCAACATTACAACTGGGCCACGATATGTTTAATTAAATCATATAAGTCAGGTACTTACTATAATAACATGTAGAATTTCTGAATATTGACAGAGAGACAGAAAGTGAAAAATAAGCTTTAGCTATCTGGATTAATTACGTTCTCGGTTTGCCTATTTGTCTTGAGCTCGAACAAAGTTAAAGTAGTTTCCGTTGGTTGTCCAATAATTAATCAAAGTTATTAAAGTTTCACACTAACAAATAGTTTGCTCCACAAGCAGCCAAACATCAACTAAAGCAGCAACACTTTAACTTTGAGTGTTATTTGAGAGTTTGTGCAGTTCTATGGCTGCAACATTCTTGGGTGAAACTAAATTTATCAAATTACTGGTGTTACTAAAAGGCTAAAATGTAAGTTCTACAAAATTATTCTTACCATATTACTTTTTTTATGTAATATCAAAATAAAAATTAACATTGAAAAAGTTCCGATGTACGATATTGCTATTGTTATTCAGGGAGTAGTTAATCAGTCATTATAAATTATTTTTAGAAATATAACACTGTTATTACATTTCATATTTAAAATATGGTAATTAATAGTACGATATTACAATTATAAACGAGATTGATGCTGTAATTTAGGAATTGTTATTAGAAATTCAAAAATGAACAAATCCTGAGCAATAGTGTTTCGTTTAAACCAGGCCTTCTTAAACTATGGGCCCTGATCCCAAATGGGTTGCGAGAGGTTTTAATGTCAAATATTAAAATTTATTTTGTTATATTTATATATGGCGTCGCCAAGAAACTCGCGAACATAAATGGGGTCGCGAATGAAAAAAAGTTTAAGAAGCCCTGGTTTAACCCATTAACTAGATGTGGTATAGTAAGCTTAGAAAAACTACTACTAATTATTTTATACAACTAATAATATAAAGCATCATTGTAAATATCTGAAAATCTATGCAGACTGAGAATACCAAGGTGTAGTTGATTTCCTTGCAATTCATTTTCTACTTTCTGAGTTTCAATTTGCAAATTTCTGAAAATATATTTTTCTCCCGATCAGTATTTCTTTCAAAAACTGCATATTCAACTTAACAGTGAAAATATTGTTATACAAATCGCAATATTTTTATTGCCTCTTTCGATTAATACTATAATTTTGGTTATAAATGGAAAAGTTTCAAATTCAATGACATCCCGAAACTTATGTTACATCTCAAGCAAGTGACAGGCACAAAATCCACGCGTACTAACTTTGATCTCTTTGTGGTTTCCCGTCAACCCTTTGATACTGACACTGAAGTTTCAAGCTTGAGCCCTCATGAATAACACTTAAGCCTTTTAAAGCAAAGTATGTCAACCTAATTCCCGCGATTTTTTCCCAATGATGTTTTTAATCGAATCGCCAACTTTATAAACAAAAAACAATAAAAAGTTGACATTACAAAAAATTATGATTTGCCTTCATTGAAATATAGTTTATTTTAAGGATTAATCATAAATTTTCCAGATATAATTTCACATATTCCTTATTGATATTTATTAATATTAATGATCATTCGTTGAGGAGCATGTTTAATGATCTTGTCAATTAAATGGGTTATTAGATTGTTACGTTCTATTAATTTTGTAAATACTAGATGAATTCTACGATGATTAATTACTGTCTTCAGTAATGCATAAGCAAAGTGTCTGAATTTACAACGAACTTAATAACTGTTCTCATTCGATTCTCATTTATCTTCTATTAATTTTAGTTGCCAATTCAATTTTCTAACAATAACTTAATTTTATTGAAAAGCTAAACAACAGAAGTCTTTACTTTGCTAACTCAAATTTTAGTATTATTTACTGCTTATTTTATTTACTATAAAATTTATTTTGTTGTTTAAATCGAACGGATATTAATGAAACTAAATTAATTTAATTAACATAAATTCATTATGTTCTTCCAGCATTCCATCCACTTTTATTTATAATTTTCTCCACTAATTGCAATGCTGGACAAGTCCGAGAGGAGAGCCATATGTTTTATACCGTGTTTTATGTATGAGAGAAGGTAACACAATTTCGCCCTCGTTTTTCTCCAATTTCGCTTCGTTCCAGCTGAGTAATCGTAATGTTTAGTGCAAATCCCTTTTATCCCGTTGGTGGAGTAACTGGAGCAGCACTCGTTTCATGTTTTGTTTCGCCCATTTTCTGTCTGGTTTCCTCGTCTTGTGTCTGCCTTGTGGCATTGTTCCACCACCATCTAATTTGTTGAGACCTATACATCTTCGCTTTCTGGCGCCGCAGGGCGAACACGGCATGGACTTCTTGGTCGACGGACAATTAGGCAAGTGAACAAAGACGTCATCGTCAGAGAACGCAGAAACCCGCAAACCAAACAGAGCTTTGCACATGTGTGCGAAACTAAACAATTTCGCCCTATCACGGATCGTGATCCTATTAGAGATAGTTCGTGCCACAAGCGCACCACGTGTTCCTTGTTTGAATCCTTATTTATGTTTCTTTTTAGATTGTGGGTGAAGAGGTATGGGAAGAGACGAGATAAGAATAATTACGTCTTGCTAATTGCTACGCCTGAAATCTATGGTAGCTATCTATGTAGTTGAAGATTTTATCAGTTTGCAACCATGAGATATTGAAATTGTGGGTAAATCTAAACAATCTATGCTGTCAATTATATATTTGCTGTGTAATTAGATACTCACAATTTAATTGCATGCAAGAAATTCCATTTTAGTATTTGACAGGTATAAAATAATAGGGCAAATTTAGCGAGTCACTCCGACATTATTGATCGATAAACACTTCCGGTCCCAAGTTGTTGCATGCGTTTGGCAGGTTGCCGGATGCCCTGATGAATACATGAGATATTAATTAGCACTTGAACGATATGAAGTTCATGTTCTTGTCCTTCAGCGATACCCATCCATTGATTTATTTTTTCAATCATACTAGGACAGATTACAATACATTTGCCTACTCCCAAAAAAAAAGGAGTCTGCAGTTTACGAAATGTTATAAATGAACAATTCATCTTAAATTAAATCAAACTATTCTTGTTTTCCAAATTAGCATTTATTTATAATGTCACCAAATTATTACATGAAGCTGATCCCTAATAAAGAGATATTTAATGTTTACATTTTCATTCTTTTCTCCACCATATTGGAATTAGAGAGTGCTCTCTATATTCGCTCAAGTTGCTATACTTCAGTTAAATATGGAAAGGGGCAAAATTTTTCTGTAGAATAATTTCGATATTAAAAGAATTAAGGAAGTGGCACCAAATTTTATTTGGTTTTCCTTTTTGTTTCTAACAAAAAAATATTTCATTTCATAGAGGACAATGCACTTTTTTCATGATGCATTTGAATCTGACGAAAACAAGAAAAAAACTCATGATGGTAAAACCAACAAAATATTCAAATATGAATGAAATTTGCGTTATGAGAAAAGGTCTGGAAATATTATGAGTTAGAGGAGGCATGTTGGGATCCACTTGCAATTCCAACGGTGTAATCTACGGTCGTCCGGAGAGCAATTTTGCAAACTACTCGGAGATCGCACCTCAACCGTGTCTGGTTTCCACTCCTAGTGGAACCGAGTGGAAAACTAACCCCATTCTGATGGTTTTACATCACTGCATCAGGGTGGATAACGAAACCGTAATAAATAAAATTGCTTGTAATAAACTTTGTTCCATCCGTCATGTTGGTGTCCCAGGATGAAACATTTCACAAAAAAAGGTTTTGTTACATTTTCACATGTGATTCACGATTTTTTTTGGCTGTGATGAATAACTTATTAGCATTTAATGGCGTGGATGTAGCGTCGTTAATTGAATCGACAATTTCCTGGTTGGTGAGGTTCTCTCTATGAGGGTTTAGCAAATGTGGTTTTCATTACACAAACACATGCAGTCTGTGGATGTGGAGGTACATAACGGAAGAGAGACACTTTAAATCAACCATCCGCATGTCCTCCATTTTATAAGCCCATTGCAAAGGGTGTTTCACCTTTGTTTTTCTAATTAGCATAGAAAAACAGCTGAAAACACGTGAAAATTCATACATATTCAAACCAAAACAAACGTAGTCCTACTAGTTCCACTGACACCGCTTGGAAATTGGTTCCATGTTGGTATATGCTGTTTCTAATCCTACAAAAACATGTGACATATTGTACATCAGGGATTTGCATGGCGAATATTCGCGCATATGAAATGCAAGTGGAAGTCAAGCGCACTAAAGTGCTCTCCTTCATACTTTATAGCTGCGCGCACCATTGCGGCTGCTTAATTAGTTTTCGCGATAATCCATAAACAGGAGGAATTCCGAGTGTTGTTAACCTCCGGTTGAACACCGGCCATGATCTGTGGCTGTTGCGATTTTATCAATGCCGATAAGTGAACATGTTATCTGTAAAGCACCTAGTATTGATTTAGAATTTGTAAGTGCAACATTTTTACAAAGTTGTTAGAACGTGCGTTCGCCTCCCGAATAAGTTTGGTACTGCAGGTGGAAAAGAGGTCAGAACAGGAGTGTGGATGGTGGGAAACCGCCACGCCGGAAACTTTGTTCTCGCTCGTCTAATCCCAGATAAGGTTAGGCTGGGTTTGGATGCACGTTGGTTCGCGGTCGATCATGGGAAGGTAGTTTAAGTATGACGACCTGGAAATGATGTCAAAACTTTTTGATTTAAAACATTGTGTTCTTGTTTCAATAGCTGCTCCTAGCTTTCCCATTGAATATACTAGCTGTCTCAGTAATCGTGTCCTCCCACTTAATCTCCTCATTTTTATGGAATATCTGCGGGGTTTTTGCTAGCTTAGTACATATTCATTTCCTGTTTTTCAAAAATTACTGTGAAATATAAAAAAAATAACACACAAATGATATATGGATAAGAGTTACCTTTAAAAAAACACCCTGTAGATGACAAAATTCTGAATTCATTTCATGTATCGTAGGTGAAATTTGCTTGCTGAAAATAGCAGGCTTATTTGCATGATATCCTTAGAAAACAAATAGACAGAGTAGCATAAAGCCTCAAAATCAAATTTATCTGGTATTTTCATATTATTTTCTTTCGCTTAATTTTTAACAATTTAATACTTTATTACTGACAAGCAAATCATACCAATGGCCATACATCCATAATAAGTTTGAAAATACTTTTTGCTGAGGAAAATAAACAAATGATAAAAACCGTCATTTAAATCAAGCAAAACCGTTATAACATATTGATATTGAGATATTGAGTTACATATTGAAGGATTTTAAATAGATCTACCTTCCAAATAGATCCAAATAGGAAATTTGTATATCAAGCTTATACCTCCATACCCTGTCCAACATTGATAGTTACAATAATCATATAATTTCTTAACTTTGTTAAATCTATAACTGATCGTTTAGGGTACATCAGGAACATACAAGTTGTTTATGTTATTTGTTGGAATATGCAAGCATTAAATTTTGAATGGATGCATGATATGTAATGTAATTCAAGAAAAAATCAAATCAAAATTTTGATAGAGTCATAAAAGTTAAATAAAACAAATTAAAAATTTTATAAATATTATTTCCTTTATCTCCTTCAATTTTCGCATGTCTTCGTGAAATTTGGCATAAATATTATTAATCTCTAGTTTAAAAATAGTCAGAAAAACAAAAAAAAAACTTACAGAGAAGAGACGGACCGAATTTATGTTTTTATTTTTAATGGGACATCTTTTATATTATTACATCGTTTGAAAGATGGAGAAATTCTAAATTGATTTCATGTATAACATGTTATATTAATGTGTTGTATGGCAAAGATTATAAAAAATTAAATATTTAGTAGAAAGTGATTAATTTATTTTATAACATTAAGTATAAAATGTCAAAATTAGGTTTATATTTCTTTTACTCAATTACTTTTGTCCTTACTAATTATGATTTAACATATAACAAGTATATAACATACTAACCTAATACTTGAATATTCATATAAAAGAAATCGTCTTCAATATTGAAAAAAAGCGTTTTAAGTATTAACGTTACTACCAGAAGCTTGATTTTGAAGTTTTATTTTACGTTGTTCACTTGATGTCTCTCAAGTATGTTATCCGCCCTTAACTTCATGAATATTAGGCAGCACATTACTTTTAGAACATTAATAACGCTACACAAAATAAAATGTGGTATGGCACCAAAGTATTTGCAAAATAAAATAAGTAGTTTAAAAACGCATACGTACCATACTAGACATGCTAATAGTGTGAATATTAATCGTTGCAAATTGACACAAACCTCAAATAGCATATTTTTCAAAGGATTGCGTTTATATAATGATTTGCCTGCTCATATTGCCAATGTGAAGACTGTGGATAGATTTAAATTGTTACTCAAATGATATCTAATGGATGATCTACCAAATGATGTATAAATCTTAAGCCATCATTTTTTATTTTATTTTTATTTTTATATAAAACTTGAATTGTATTATTTGTTAGCTTTGCTAAATAAAACTACTATTATTATTATTATTATTATGTTGATATCAATTGACATTTTTACTAATAATACCCTCGCTTTATTTATGAAAATAATACATGAGATACATGAAATCAACCCAAAATTTTATCCTCTTTCGAACAAAGTAAAAAATATTATGTTCCATCAAAAAAAAACATAACTTTGGTCCATAATTCCTTTGTGCGTTATTTTATTTTTTTTTTTGATTAAATATTATAAAACTAGAGACTATAGCATATTCAGAAAAATGGCGAATATAAAGGGTGTGGACACGATAGCAGAGACAGCTCGTATGTGTCATAAATTATTTGATCCTAGATTTTGTAATAGAGCATGAACCTAACTTTATATATTCTAGTTTTAGTTAAAATTACTTAATTTTACTATAGTATCCAGAGAACTGTATCTGTCTTATATATTATTATCATATCTTATTTGGGGCCTTACGGAATAATTCAAAGGATTTGCACGTAACCGTATGAAATAAAGATCATCCCAACTCAACAAGTTTTAACAAACAATGACAATTATCCTTGGATGAAATGCACAGTGCAAAACTTCTCAGTGTTTCGTCTTATTAGATTACCCTATCATTATCCTGCATTAGAGTCTTGGTGGCCTTACATACAGGGTATCATTAAATCCCAAAAATTTATCCGAATTTAATTTATTGGCCCATTTCTCTTTTGCTGTTATGAATTTCAATCATCAAGATTTTTTATATACCAGATTTGAAAGGGTGAAATTGTATTTGAGGGATGATTGAATTAATTCATTCGTTCTAGACATTCTCTTCAATTATCTAGAGGTATTTTCGCCCAGAGCTCTCAACGGTTCCTTGCTCGTCATGTCCCCATGCTGTTCGAATGGGTGTATCGTATCATGTCATCTTGCTATACAAGACATTGTTTCGGCACTTCATTGTTATTAGATTAGTTGCTTGTCTCGACGGTACGACAAATACTCCCTTAGAGAGGTGAAGGAAATACGACTAAACGAAATGTCTCCATGGTATTAAGTCTCCCTTCAGTTATTCACTTTGTCTGTATTTGATTTTGAAATTGACTTGAGTTTCAGATTAATCGAATGTCGAAGAAGTTTGTTAATATTTTTTGTTATAGTGCAATTGTTAATAATAGAAATTAATTATTTTCTATCTTACTGGAGCGTATAATGTTGCATTTCCTATGCGTGTTTTTAGTGACAAAAATTGAATATTTTTCACTTGTCAAATCAGTGACGTACATTTTTCTTTTTTTTTCTACAAGTGGGA
>JARJDZ010009684.1:0-34186 GCA_030264555.1 Aleochara sp. GC000083
AAAATGCGTAAACATCGCCGGCCGGCAATTTTGCACACTGATAAGGAAATTTCGCTCAGAGTAATTTATATTTCCCGTTCAATAATGAATCATTTTCAGCTCGGGTTTATTTGATTCACTTCCGCTTTTTTTACAAGGTGCGGTGGTTTTTTTATGTCACCATCATTTGAACGCGAAATGCAGTTTGTTGCAAAATGACGTCACGTTCAACGTGGTCTACGTCAGAATAGTTGTGCATGTCCCAGTTAGCAACAACGAGGAAGCGGAATATGTATACGTCGAGGAAAACCCAACAATTGCAGCGAAATTTATTTGTTCGAACGAACATTTGCGAATTCCGTTTTCATCTCATTGCGCTCAATGAATATGTCTGCTCATTCATAACGCGACTTATCACCAACAACGTTTGCATTCGCTTATCCTGTCAGCGACTGTTTGCGTATGCATATTCGACTTTGCAATTAGCGCATCAAATATGAAACATAAAAAAATGCGAAATTACATTCTGTTTACTGATACCGGACAAAAACGTGTTGCGCACGATACAAAAAGCTTGTTTTGACATGGTACACGTGCGGAAATTGCTGGTTGCTTGAATTTTCGCCGGTAATTTGCAATACGCGTTATTATTTTGTTGGCAAAATATGTTTTTCTGTGCAAACTTTCCTTCAACTCACTCTGAAGTTCCCAGCCTGAAATAACACACACATACGAATTATATTCTATTTGTTGGATGTTTTCCTTTAATGAGATATATTTTATGGGGAATAACAATAATAAGGCTTCATTATTTTTTTGTGATAAGGTGTATCTTATCTATATCAGAAAGTAAAATCTTTTTGACAAGGTTATAAAAATCAAAATTATCAATTTCTACAATTAACTTTGATATTTGTTTGATTAAAATTCCTACTTATTGCAAAAGTAGCGTGTTTATTAAATTTTTGAGTAAATATTTAAATAAAACTTTTTCTTTTAGTTATGGAATTATAGGCAGCAACAAATACAAAGTTTGAACGGTTGCCTACGACTTTCATTTAAATTAAAATTGTTATATTGTTGTTTTTCTTATATATATTATGTTTGCAAACATAATACGTAATAGAAGAATCTTGAGACGCCCAAAGCCACAAATACGAAATCAAATATTTTCTTTGCAACCGCAAATGCAACTTGATGTTTGCAAATAACGAAAACAATATAGACAAATGAAGCAAACTAATAACAAATATTTGTAATGCACAATATTTCAGGTAGCAACTATTTATTTACTGTTATCTAAGAAATATTTTGGTTTTTTTTGTCTTGTGCCTTTGTTACATTCTAATCATTTTTCTTGAATTTCCAAATATTTTCATTGAATTTTCTTATGTAAATTACATCTTAGTGACCTCTGCTGGCAAGAATTCAAAATATTCTGCAGAGATTTTCAAGGATAAAGAATCCTGGAAGGGAAAATCGGGATTTCTATGTTTCCGGAAAACCAGAAGGCAAAATTTGTTGCTAAACTTTCCGATTAAAATTACTTGATAAATTTGATCATAAACAAATATGTTTAAAAAAATAAATAATACTTGCATTTTGTATCTCAAATTCGGAATGAAAACTATCTTTAAAGGAAAAATAGAAGGAAATCAGAGAATTAGGAAAGATAGAATATTCAAGGAAAAGATTTACAAGAAGAAGAAAGTTTTCAACAATAAGTGAGAGTACTACAAGAAATTGAAAACGGATTTAAAATTGATAGTTGATTATAATTTATTGTCTCGCCCAAAAATGCATTGATTGATGAATGGTTTTTGGTTTCTTTTTCTTCATTTGTTTAAATATCGTTTCATATTTTATTTGAAATCAACGTGTTATTAACTATTATCGTTAGTAATAATAGTTCGTTTCATTCGTTTATCTATGTATAATAGGGCATAATCGTGATTCTCCATTTGACATGTACATAATTTTCAAACAAACAAATTATGATTCCCATTCGATATCTGGTGTTTGGAGTGTCCGTGAAAAAATTGCAAATTTGGATGCAACAAATCAACAAAAGTCTTCGATGGACAAAAATGTGTGTGTGAATTGGACGCATTAGCCAGACACTCATCATGATATGCAGATAATTACAATTACATACAATTGTTTCATCGTTTTCATCGAGCTTACAAATAGTTCACAACATTCTTGTTCGTTCCATAAAATTTTCCACCAACTTCACGTGTGTAAACGAAATAATCGCTGTAATTGTTGAGAGTTAATTTATAGATAATTAGCTGTATACTGATAGAGGTTTTTTTTTTCTTCTTGCAAATATTTGGCTCATATATAATTTTCTTGCGATTGCAAGTACATACGCGTTCATTTACTGATTGGATGACATTATGTTCATTATGATGGAAATGTTATTAACAGGTGGCATCTTTTATCCCTCCTCTTCGTCTGTCTGAATGCTTAATGATAGTTATCAATATAAGTTAATTAATCTTAAAGTGCACCATAACGATTCATTAAGTTAGATTTAATGCGTGTTTCTTTATAATCTCTCAGATGTATTTTACAAGAGGGTTTTGTTGTCTGTCGTCTCGGTGTTTGCAAATCGTGCTGCAAATATTTTCGTTCGGTCTCATTAGGCATCTTCATTAAACGTTTCTCAAGCGCTACACGTATAGTGATTTATGCGGGTATGTGTAATCGTTAGTAGTAGTAGTAGTAGGTAATCAATGCTAAGAAATGTCTGGTTTTACCCAAAAATCTCTCCTTTTTTTGGATCTACTGCCAAGCATTTCAAAGTTATCGTTTAAACGTTAATTAGTTTTACATCACTTTGTTCATATGTGTTTTGGGTTTGTTGTATAAAATCTCTTTATCATATATATCATGTAATGTCGCACTAACTCATTAGATTCGTATTTAGTGATAGAAATCAATCAACATCTTAACAGATACACGTCGCAAATCAAATCATCTTCCGATACATTTCATGATTATGCGTTTTTTGTTTTGTTGTATTTTTGTATGTACAATCAACGTCGACTAAATTTATCCATAATATGTTTATAGCATTAGTTAATCTTATGCGATACCTTAAGCATCTTCTTAGTAAAATAACAATGTAGGATCATCAGTAGCATCATATACTCTGTTGCATTATATTCTTAATCACAATAATGAAGCATCATCATCTGGCAAAAATAACATATCTTCCTTATTTTGATGTAAGCAAAAATAGCATCTGTTTCTCCCTCTTCGTGATACGCTTCATAGCAAATAGTTTTCAGCAAAAAACAATGAAGAAACATTATCACATGCAAGTTTTCGTTTTGAGTAGGTCAATGTTACATACATCTCTTCGAATACATTTGTTGATTGAAATTTCTAGCTTTATATATGTATATTGCAAATTTATTTCTGCGCGCGAATTTAGTTGATTGTGAGTCGTACAAAAAAGTAAAAGCATTGGGTGGCTATTACAGCAAGAATATGACGATATCTTAAGAAGCTCACAACATTGTAAACATTACAATACGATACAATTGCTGCAAATATTTTATGTATTTTTTGTTTGCCTCCAGCAGCAATGAGAAAAATCGATTCAAAAATACTATTCTTGAACTGACTGACTGACGATAAATTAAGAGATACACTAGATTTTACAACGTCTTCACAACAATTTGCATCTATGAATATGTAATTACAAACACAATTGCACAATTTGCACTAGCATCAACTTGAATCATAATACACAACTTTTAAAAAGCATTGTTACCGAGATTCATCTACATAAATCTCCAACTTCGTCGTTCGGTCGTCATTTATGACAAAATTTATGCAATACTAGATCATTTATTGATTTGAAAATCAATAAACCGAATGTAATAAACCTCTCATTTAATTTATAGGACTTAGTTTCTAATATGTATATTTTATATTATCGTATAATAGTAAAAAAGCGGTATTTTTTGTATTTTTCATTAAGTTTTCAATTCCAATTAAGCATCTTAATAGGGTCGTTTATGGTTTTTGGTAATGATGTATCCAATAACTGTGTATCATCATTATTTTTTTTGAATTAATCAACAGTATTCTGAATGAATGTACAAGTTTCTTCAAAGAAGATCGAAGAGAGAAATCTGAGGTGTTGAATTGTTGCAATGAAAGAAGAGAAACTTTATGGATAATACTGATCTGGTATTTTCCAATTGTTTAAATTTAAAATTGTTGTTTCCCTTCACATTATGTGAAAAACAAGCCTCAAATTTTGTCTGTTGGACCAAATTTCAAATGCAATTCTAGAATTTTCGGATTTGTTTCTTCAAATCTTCATTTTTGCGTGTCTACATGTATTTTTCTTCAATAAATCTACAATTTGTTCATGTCTTTATAAGCTTAAAGTACACCTTTTCCACTTACGTATTAAATTACTTCTTTTTACATTCACCATCGTTTCTGGTAATCGTCGTTATGTATAATGTCTGTATTTATATATGTATGTGTTTATAATCTATATATTTATATATGTATATGTATATAAGTATGCAACGATTATTTTTGGTTTTTAAAGCCATTCATATTGTTGTTTCGTTCGTCGAGAGAAAATCGAAAATCGTCAGGCATTTATTTTTTGCCAATTTGCTCTGCAACGAAACGCAAATATCGTCCACTTCTTGATTCGATAGCATATTATGTCTTCGTATATATTACAAGTTCAAACGCAGGATAATAGCATTTTTTCTACGTCCATTTCCTTCCAGTTTTTCCCCTACTAATCAAAACTTAACAAACGATAATCTTTTACGTGTTAACATTAATATAGCTTCTATCAACATTTCTGTTGTCCCCGAATTTTCTGCACTTTCCATGTCCTTCGTAGTCCTTCGTAGTTTTCGTAGTCCTTGTCGATTTGGTTCGCGTTCTTCGGCTGCGTTTTCAAACGCAACGTTGCGTCCGAAGTTTTGCAACTTCGATTTGGTTTCTTACTCGTTAAGATTTGGCAAATGCGTTTATGTTGTGTTCATGGCGTGCTCCAGATTGCCAACAACTCGTACTGTTAGCCGTTATCTGGGCTACGGCCCTCCAACATTCACTAAAAGCAGAATAAAGTATAAATTTCAAAATCGGTAATTCCAGAAGTTTCTAATTTTATGACAGCTCTACGAGTTTCTATGCATATCTTCGATCACATTGAACAACTCCTTCGAGGTCCTCGAAGAAAGAGTTCAGAAATTACTAATTTGAAGATGGGTTGTTCAATGGGGATCGAAAATATTAATGGTAAGCGACAAGCGATGCAAGACATGAATGTATCTTTATTTTTTGGGAGGGCAACCAGATTTTGTTTCGATGCATGCACTGCCATTGGAAGCAAATTTGTCATATCAAGCTGAAAGCTTTTTCAGAATATATATCTTCTTTTTTTTCATAGCCCGCACTCATTTTTAGTAGTTTCAGAAAACATCCAAAGCAACATCTAAGGAAATCAACTGAGGGTAATCATTAATCATATAAGAAAATAATTGAAAGTCAGAAATTGAAGGAATACTATTCTATAATTTTGAAACTACTAGTTTGTGCTTGTAAACTAGTAGTTTCTGACAGAAGAGAAAATTGCAGACAGAAACATAATGGGAACTTAGAGAACTCAAAGAAGAAGAATAGAGTTGAGTTAAAGAGTATACAACAAAAAGTGAACGGAAGCCATCTCTGAACGAGAGCGTACCTATTTGTTTGTTTCATATCGTTCGTGTTACATGAGATCGATCAACAATTTACTCTATGCGGGTATAATATTTGGCTAAAATTATTTCGCTTCGTTTCTTGGCCCTGCCTCAATGCGCCGGAATCGAAATCTAATCGTATATGATTGTTATACGTCGAAAAATGCGGAAACGTTGCTTTTTGTGGTGGGGGTAGCAGTATTTGAAACATTGAATCGTATTTACAAGGTGTGACACCGAATAAGACTATTCTGAAGGTGTTCCCGTCACTATTCTGTACTGGATGAGTTCGATGCATGATGCTACTAGCTACTAGCAGCTCGGTTTTAGAATTGGAACCAACTCTACAAAGTTGTATGTATAGTGTAATCGTTCTAGAACTACAGATACGGAGTAAAATTTGGTGGAGTTCCGAATTCCAACTTTGAATCCGTGAGGGAGTGTTTCTGTATGGTGGTTTCTTGTTCGGTTTCCGGATTGTTGGTGGTTTTAGAGTTTCAAAGAGTCTAGACTAGCCATCGAGCTTCTGCGCGAGAGGCCGAATGATGGGGTACCACTAACCAGGGACGTGGTGCCGAACAATTTGTACCAGCCTATGACGATGTTGCTTAAATTTAGATCGTCTAACATTATTTGGGCCACACCCATGAACACTTTTTTGCCTTCGATGCGACCGTAATCGCCCCAAACGGTCACCTAAAATTTGTAAGCACATATTAACGAAGTGACCTCGAGCACTCTTCCGGTCCGAAGATGCTTACCTGAAGTACACAGCCTTGAAATGGTTCTCTAAAAGCTAACTGTTGTTGGTAGAGTGGATCGAGTGTGCGACGTGCTGTTGACGTTTTCGCCTTTGCAATGCACTTTTTGCCGCTTACGAGGTACACCTTCACATAGGGTGCTACAAGAAGTAAAAACAATGAGGATCAGCATCAATTATAGTTGGTAGATGAAGTACCTGGTAGGATTTTGGAACCTGCACGTGACTGAAGCCCTCGAGCACGTATCACCTCAACTTCGAGGAATCCTTTCTGATAGCACAGTGACAACTGGATATCTCCAAGAGCTGGTGCCCCCAGCACTTGTCGCCCTACCAACTGCCCCGGACCAAGACCATCGATGAACTCGGCAAGTTGACCACCATCCGTAGCCAGTCTGAGTGACGGCGACCACCTAAACACACCAAGAAGTTTAGCCCATGATCGGCTATGGTGGACAAAAATATATTCTACATAGATATCGATCAAAAAAATATGGAAACAGTCCGGTTGAGCTTGTGGAACATACACAGAAATGTACATAGAGAGAGAAAGACTTCGTATTGCTTGATTCGTATATAGATATCATATAGAGCAAAAAATTAAGGTACGGCTGCACTACCCAAAAAGTCAGACCTTGAAGATTTCATAGATCATTAGTATACGGTTCGGTATCATTGCAAAACGAATCTATTTAGAGTATTGATACATTAGTTCGTTCGCAACAATCAATCAAAAGAGATCCAAATCGTGGGTGGTTTGGGTGGTTCATAGTAGAGTAGAGAGAGTTGGTGAGGTTGTCTCAGTGTGTATATCATATCATTTTCAGTGCCTAGCATGCACATGATGTCTTACAACGTCTACAGCACTACGAGCTATGTGGAAGCCATGCACCAAAGAAACGAACTTGATGGTAAAATCAAAGAAGCCATGCACATAATGCTAAAATGGTATTCCAAAAGTCAAAGAATCAAAGAGATGGTATATCCATGACTACATACATACCGTACGAGTTTGCAGATGTTTGTTTCATTGCATTGTCAATCGAAACCGATGGTCGTCGGTTTCAGTTTGATGGTTTGTTTGAGTTGGTTTTGAATTTGAGTTGGTATGGGTCAGATTTGTAGTAGAGTAGTAGATCGTAGAATGATGGTAGTAGTAGCAGAGTAGAGAGTAATGCATGCGAAAGAAATTGTGCATTTGTACATTCGCAACAAACAATCCGACCAAAAAGACAGTGTCTGAACTCGTTCTGGTCATCCGGACCTAGTGATCTCTAGGCCAGGGTACCAGCAGTTTCTTAGAAACTTGGTTGGTGGATATATTTGGTGACTCCATGATGATGATGATGATGGTAATCTGTGTGTCTGGGTTTGCGTTGGGTACTGTACTTACGACGATCCCTCCGAGCTGGAAATCGAATTGAGGCTCGCCGCCCTTTGGCTCCCATCGGCGGTGGTCACACAACGTGGCGGCACCACCTCCTGCGACCGCTGAATGCTCGGCACGCGTTTTCTGCCGCCGCCCGTCGGCAGCGTCGGCATCATGCTGCTGCTCATCGTCAGCGTGCCCATCGTCGTGTTGTCTGCGGCCACAAAAACACGTGCGTGGTTTTAGACTTGCGCCCCAATCACCCACCCACACTCACATACACACACAAGGGGAGGAAGGGCAGAGACAAAGATTGAAAATCAAAAAAAAACGAAGAAGGAGGGAGCAAAAGAAAACGAAGATATGACAAGAAGTTCAGGGGCGCATCATTCCTCCTCCAGTCATGATGAGGTCGTCCTGAGGTGGTACTCCCGGCTAGAATTCACACATTTGGAAGAGAGTACAAGAAGAGAGCATAGAGAAGTTATTAGTTAGACAGAGCGGCATCAAGCAAGCAGTAAAGTTTCTATGTTTCTAAAACGGGCTACTCATACGTGAACGATAGCTTATGTCCTCTACCATCGGGTACCATCGATGGTTACTGCAGAGGATACAAACTATGGCTCGTTTTCTGGTATATCTGAATGTCTAGCAGTCTTTGAACAACTACAATGTCATCAAATACGAACGACAAGCACATTAAGTCAATGATTGATGGGTGGACACGATGACACTACTCGCATCGTTCAATCGTTTCGCTAAAATGATGTGGTACCTACAAAGTGAACGTCACTCGACGCGTCCACAAAAGGCAACTACGAAAACGCATCTAAACAATGCTGCTTTGTATACACAAGTTCGCAACTATAGCCAATAAACTAAGAGATGAGAGATTTACACTTTACATTTGATGGTAGGTTTATGAATGTATAGAACATCTTGAAAATGATAGCGGAGACAGCGGAGGTCAGTTTTGTTCTGTGTGGGCGTTGTATTGAGTTCGGGCGTATTTGGATTCGCTTTTCGCAACATTTCCGAGCACGACGTCGACGGTTTCGTGGTAGTCTCTCTATGTACCCAACTGTAGCCTTTTGCTAGTCTACGCAATGAGAGTGTGAGTATGCGAACCTATCACCGTCTGCGGACAGGTCGCCATCACTGGACGCTGAAGAGCCTTGCTTGGACAATCTAACATCGCCCGGCAGAACCTCCTCGGACCTGTGCACCGTAAACGACGTCTTGCCGCGCCTTCCAAAGCCGATCCGTCTCTTACGACCTGCTCGAGGTGAGACCAGTTCGGGTTATACACAATCGATGTGATTCGATGTGAAGAGAAACACACAGAGAGAACATAAATGAGAGAGATTCAATTATGGAGATGTTGTCAGTGTGGGGTTCATGGTTGATGGTCGGATGGTGGTATTCTACAAAACTTCTCTTACCAACGCATACTGCACGCGCCAACATAGAATTTCATTCACCTTTCTACGAGTAATTTTGTGTCTTGGCAAGCCCCAACTTTCCCCGGAGAAGTTGGAGGCTAACAACAAAGACGGAAGGAACACTCTTCTAACTACTACATTCCCTGTACACGCTCGAAATAACAGTAAGAGTGGTAAACACCGAAAACTATTCGCATTACTTTTGGAAGAGCAGTACACAACGAGAGTGATTCACGTGAGAGAAAGAGAAGTTTCCGTCATGTATTGGTGACTCCGTCGAGAGATCCGAGACAGATAGAAAGAAAAAACACCGAGGTCATTTACGACCACACGATTTTACCTGTAGCTGATAGCTGACTCGTGGAGTTGCTCTTCTTTCCGAGACCCACGAACTGCCCTTGAGCCTCCCGACTACTTCTGGTTGCCTCCTTCCGGATGATCTCCTTCTGGGGTACCTCCAAGCCTCCTCCACCTCCGACACCTCCACTCACCACAACCTGCCCCACGGCGGTGTCACTCAAACTACCATCTGAAACATCCCCCGAGAGGGTTAGACATATGGGTACCATCATCATACTACATGGTACCGTTCTTCTCCTCGGTGGGCGCCTCCGTATTCGACAGGCTGCGTGTGAACTGTCCACGTTTGACACTACCATCTCGATGATGCCTATGGTGGTGATGGTTCCGTCGGTCATCGAGTGGATCCCGGAGGTCCTGCTCATGTTCCACATCATGCCGCGTCCTTCGTGAGGCTGTGGTTCTATGATGGCTGGCGTAGGGGTACCGGTCACTTCCGGCCGTTCCTGTCGTGTAATCGCTACAGGACAAGCAGGCACATCTAGCGTCATTACCAGGACAACAATGCATCGGTACAAACGGGGTGTTACTCTGAATGGTATAGTTCCGCAGAAGGGACTGAAGGATAGGTGAGGACCACAAAGACCTGCTACGTTCATCACGTAGCTGCTCAATGATACGCTTCTGGGCGGAAGCGAACTTGCGGTTGGTATGAAGGAGAGTACTAGCAAGGTGGTCTTAAGTTAACCTCGATGACTCCCATTCAGTTTATGACTTACCTCATGACTCTGGAGCCTCGGGGACGTTCGGATTGCGTCGAAAAGGCGCTGCTTGTGACTGAAGCTACTGACTCCATGTCGCTGTCGAAGTCGACCAACGGGTCCCGGTCGCGGTCCGGGGATAGGGACCTTCTGGTGCGGGTATGTGTGGTCAAGTCGGAGTCACTCAACCCACTGTATCGTCGCTCCCAACCGGAACCGGTACTCCTATATTGAGTGTACCTGAAGCAGAGGTCTTTAAGATCTCTATCGTAGAGGCTTGTGGAGGGTACCTCATCTTGTAACGGGTCGAACGCTCCTCGAGGTCCTGAGCGACGCGTTCTTGTAGAGCCCGCGCTAGGTGTGGCACTTGGGGTAGCTGCCTCTTCTTCGGGGAACCTGTGGGGGTGGCGGTCGCTGACCGGGACTGGAAGCGACTCCCTGAGACTGCGTAGTTGTTGTTGGGTTGTTGGTAATCCAAGCGCCCATCCGGAGGTGACAGTGATCTGTGATCAGTGGCGGATCGCCTTGGGGATTTCGACCGGGATCGTGACATGTGCATACTCGGGGATTCACATGGCGCTGCAGAATGCGACCGTTGACCCGCCATGTTGCTCTGAAAGTTCCAAACCAAAAAAAACCAAGTAAATCTCAACTTCTTCTACCTCATCTACCTCAACCTTAATGAATGCATTCTTGTAAGTGTTTGGAGACATGAATACTCATAAATATACAACTGGGTCGTTTTGTTGATGGTAGGGGGAGGTCTTGTGCATATTTACCGATTGGATCTCTTGTGGGCCGCGCGCGTTTTTACGACTTCCTCGCCGCCGTTCGCGTTCCCTGGGTTTATATGTGTGTCGGTGTTGGTGTGATTGGTGGCAGATAATTATATACATGCGATTAGGTGTCTGGTGTCTGGCTTTGGGGCACACGTTGAAGGTATGCTATGCATGCGCTGTTAGCACCCCGTAAATCACAGGCGCGTTGCGGTCTTCGGGGGCGGCGCGCCGCGCGGGGCTCTCGACACGCCGACGATGAATGTTTTACTAACGTTTCGGGGGCCCCGACATTGCTCTCTGCTTCGACTGGGGGGCGCACTCCTGCCACCGTTTGGATCCGGTGCCAAAAAGCAGACCACTGTTGGAGGGCACTCTTCCTTGCTTGCTGCTATCGCGCGAGCATACAGCAAGGAAGAGGCAAAAAAAAACAGCAGTGGCATAAGTCTGCGGCGGCAACACACGAAACAGTCGTCAGGCGACGCACGCCAACCCCGGGGGTGGTGGTGCTGGGTGGTTTGGGGGCAGCAGTGGTAAAGGAAGGCACTTGCCGTTGCGTATATTACAAATCCGCATTGTAAACACCGGCCAGAAACCCGACATCCGCACACATACACCCACACATAGACGCATATACATAGTATGCCGCCCCCGTGCACATAGACAGATGGAGAGAGTTTCTTCAGCGTGAGCTCTCCCCCTCATTCAAGCTCCTTAATCAATAACATTTTGGAACTTATCCAAAAGTTGTGCTCGGGGGCACCACATCATGCATGCGAACGCATTCGGGGTCGAGCAAAGGGGGGCGGCGGTTCAGTTCGGTTCGGTTCGGTTGGTGTCATCTCTCTGTGTGTGCACGCGCGCGTTCGTCGCATCTCCGCACCGTCGACAATCAAATGGCGTTTTATATGAGTTTGCTTCGGTTTGCTGCACCACCACTGCCGCCCCCGACGACGACTCGACGACCCCCGACGGTGCGCGTTACATTACACCCAATATAGCGCGCCAAACTTTTTCCGCTGCCGCCATCTCAGAAGCGTGTCGACATTAAAAAACTTGCTCGCTTATGCGCTGGGGGCGGCGTGGAAAAACTACCGTCAATTATGGCTATGACCCGACTCTCTCGACACGTTAATGCGACGATGAGTCAAATTTTTCATTCGGGTTTTCATCATTGCGGACTTTTCTACTTCTACTTCACTATTTTCTGTATCTACTATTTTATAGCATTACTAAGGGAAGCTATGGTCTTAGCTATGGTCCTAGTATAGTCCTAAAGGTATCTGAACCTCTTAAGAGAGAAACGGGGATAAGAGTTTCTTATCGGCTCCAATATCAAAAATGAACCTAAGTTAACAAACATCTGATTTTAAAGTTCCTACTAGTAACAACATTGATTTCTGTATTCAATATGGCTCAAGCCTTAGTAACACTTCAAAGGCTTCTTCCATGTTTGTTGCGAAAAAGATGTTTCCGCATTATGTCACCAGAAATGCCGCATTTTTTGCATTACTTGATAACAGGTTCTCTGCCCACATGTGATTATTTGATGAGATGTGCATTCAGTTTTGTATGTCCAGCTGCTACCTCTATGGTCGCTATACAGAAATCCAAATGTCAAGCGTCAACCAACCTAAATGTCAAATTTTAGTTTTATGTGGTCGTGCATTCCACAGTCCAACAGTTCTTTGTGTTCCCCTGTTTCTTTCGGATAATGTGAACTTGAAGAAAGGTAAATCCTTTTGGAATCTACCATTCAAGAATCTGGCCAGAGACATTACCCTTAGTGACTTTGCCTTACAACAATGAATGACAATAATTTTTAGGAAACAGTAACTTGACCTTAAAGTTGATGTCTAATGTTTTGTGTCTATTTGTTTCAGACAACTATGACCCATTCGTGATGAAGCTATAGCTGAACATCTAGAACCAGAACCTGGGCCCTACAGCATCTACACCTTACAAGGTAGGTCTTGTTTTTCTACCATTCTAATCGTTTTGAGAAGATGTACTTCTGCCAATTAAGAGATCAAAAGATCAAGACCTCTCAGTCAATAGACTTAGGGCAAGTTTGGAATTGATGACCTATGTTCAGGTCTGTGCCTTCCTTAAGTAGAATTTAACACCCCAGCAATTTCTCTCTACCTTTCTGTCTTCTATTCTCGAATAGGACCAGTCTCTAAAGCCAAAGACCTTGTAGAACTTTCAGGTCATCAGTTTCTTTATTGGGTTCTCGTGTTAAACTGAGTAAGATGAATCAAAAATGGTACATACCCGTCGATAACTACTATTATTATGATGATTATTGTATCCTTGGTAGACGTGATCCTGGTAGTCTCTTCGTGACCGTCTCTCGTTGTCACGTGGTGGGCTTGTCGAGCTGCCCACACTGCTGACGCTTGCACCATCAGCCCCACGTCGTTCTCGGCCGCCGTCGATTTCGCACTCAGACGGTGTGTCCGAGTCCGAGTATCTGGCCACATAATAATTACTGTCAAACAAGAAAAGTTGAAGAGAGTTGAAGACACGTTAACGGTACTAATTTTCATGCAAGGGTACCAAGATGATTACACCTCTTGAAGGCTTGGTCCAAGGTGCTGGACCATCCGACATATGGCGCAATCATTTGGCAACTCCATAGGTACATGCAAGATACTAATTGGGGCTTTCCAAGATACTAAGGTCTAAGGTCTTGGAGTGGTCCTAAGACCTAGGTACATCACTCGTTAGTAGCAAATCGGGTTGGGGAGGTAAGGGCAATGTTCTACTGACATGTCTTAGAGATGGGGGGGGATTTACCTTGATCCCGTGCTCGGCGGCGACAAGTGTTCGCTAGGTGTGAGGGCGATGTCTTCGTGCGGGCCTAGCGTCCGCCACGTCGACTGCTCCTCCAAAGGCCACAGCTCGATGATCGTCTCGCCGAGGAAATCGTTGGCGCCGTAACGCACATAATCCCAGACGGTGATCTCGAGGGCGCGCAATCGGAGATCGGCGCGCCGCAGACCCGGATAGACGAACGTCTGATTCCACATCGGGTCCGTGGTGCCTGCAAGCCCCATTCGAAATTCAAGCGAGCGCGCATATCATCATATCAATTTGGCACGGTTCGCGTTTGCGGATTTTCACGTCCTTGGCGCGCGAGATGGTTTATTGCTCCAGCGCGCACACGACGCCCAGAATTTCTAATATTGAATGTCCGATGTTGGTTTTAGAGATTGTCTCTAGTTCTGCGCAAAACCAGAGTTGAACACTCTTGAAACCAAGAATTTGTAGGAATGCAATTTCAAAGCCAAAATGTTTGTTTGAGTTCTTTTTAAAGGCGTTTCTGGTCTCTGTGACCCCTTTGGGGATACATCCTAAGCCAAGGACCACAATACATATTGTTCTGGTAAAGTTTTGGGTCGTCCAGATCCAAAGGTCTTAGGAATTCAAAGATCTTCTGAGTATCCAAAATTGAAGCAGTAGAGTTTTGGATAGTAGATTCATAATAAGAGCCAAGCTAAGGGCCAGACTGTTCTGAAATATGTAGGCACTTTCGACTACTTTTTGGTAGGTCTTTTGCTACTGAGCTACCTTATAGACAATGAGTGTGGGCCCACCTTACATCTTCTCTAACAGGGAAGTGGTTTGGATAGTCCTCAGCTTCAAAATATGTCTGAAACCCTACAGCCACTCTACAGGTCTCTTTGGTAACTGCCCTAGCTTCCAGTTTTAACACCGTACAAATGAGAAGTTTCTTAGTAGGCTTTGACAAAAGGGAGTGATCTTCCCTTAGCCTTAAGGAGTACAAGCTCTACTTTTACTCTGGAGACCTTTTCTAACAGATCCCAGTCTCAAGTTCCAACTTTAAACTAATGGACTTTTACTAGGTCTTACCAAATCAAAGATCTTATACTTTTAGAATTTGGATAGTCCTATAGTACTATGGTCCTATAGCCCTATAGTCCTATAGCTTTGTAAGTAGAAGTAACTTTTTGGTAGGTTTTAGTTACTTGAGAGTCTTAAATTACTAAGGTCCTTATGACTCCAACTTGTCTCCTTTCTGATTGGATAGTCTTTTAGACCTCAAATTCTAAAACTGTTTAGTACCAATCCTATAGGCACCTTGGGTACTTTCTGGTGTAGCTTCCTGGTACTAGGTCTTAAAGAAGTGGTAGAAGTCTTCAGTTACCTGCAAGAGTGCGCGTCCTCCTTTTACTCTTCTCGGAGCGATCGGGCAGCAGGAAGAGCTTGCAGTAGGGATTCCGCGGCTGATGCGGTGAACGTGGCGTTAGGCCCGCAGCGCACATGATCGTCACCATGAGCTGCAGGGTCGTCGGATCGAAGCTGAGGCGGACCTGAATGCGTCCACCAACACTGGACGCCGCCAACGAGGGGGCAGGTCGCGGTCGCTCCGGGCTGCCCGGCGACGTGACCAGGACGTGCGGCCGCTCGTAGCCCTCGTTGTCCCATTGCACTTGGCCCTGACCTTGAACAGAAGAAGAATCGCAATGGACTTGCCAGCTCCACAAAACACATCAGCCTACTACCCAGATGACTGGGTGCACCTCACTTGATGGTGCAACGAACAGAAATGACAAACGACACATGAACGCCGAGTGCACCAACCATTAATTAGCGAACGACACACCACTGCTCGCAAAGAACCTACGAACGTATACGACTTGATTCTGATTCGAGATCAGTTACAGTTGTTGCTCCCAGAAAAGAAACCCTGCTTGCTCTTCTAGTGACACGCATACGTACACACACATTTACTCCTACCAAGTTGTCGCCCTAACCACGAGGTTGAAAGTGGTACAGCGGAAACAAGTACAAGTTGTGCTAGGGTCGGTGCTGGTGCAGAATGTAAGAAGATAAGAGATAGTTCTGTTTGGAAACGAGCACATTTGGAAAAGGTTGAGTGTCACCTGGTGTGACCACTATTCCTGTGTGTTTCCGGTCTGTGTGCGTGTAATTAATGGTTAGTGTAAAGCGATTGAAGGCGGTGTATGATTGCTTGCTTGCTCGGTGGTAGAATTGGCGGAGCTGCAGAAGAGTTCAGGGTGGCTTGTACTTGATGCTTGCTGCTGTTGCAGTTTTTTTTTGCTACTGTTGGTGAAGAGCATGCCCCAGCACCATTGTGCGTTGTGCTGAGCGGCGGCACGTGCACGATGGCACTTGGCACCAGGCTTGGATGCCATGTGTTTCCGGTTTGTGTCTGTCCCCTGTGTCTGTCTCTGTGTTCTTTACATGGCGGATGTGGATGCATGTGGGTGTGTGTGTGTTATCAAGTACCTCTGTGCGCGACCGATTGCCGCCACGTTGCTTGCGCCGCTCGTCGGCTGCCCATGCTCCTCGACACAATCAGCTCCACGTTCGCTTCCTGCTTACTTTCGGCAATAATGTCAGATACTTCCTGATAGGATTTGCCCTGTAACGATCGGCCGTTCCATTCGATCACTTCGTCACCTGCGACAAGAACAAATGTCTAATGAAATTCGATGCTTCTTGCCACCCCATGGCTTCTACCTTCTACAACATTTGTAAAACTAGTCCGGTTCCGGTTTTCTCAGAAACCTACATTTGAGTCCACTGGATCCCCAACAAGTTTAATTCAAACTCTGAAGGTGTAGGTAAGGTAAGAACATTTACAGAATCTTCTAGAAGCTTCTAAACCAACTAGGGCCTTCTAAATTTTCTAGAAGCTTCTAAACCATATAGGGCCTACTAAATCTTCTAGAAGCTTCTAAACCTTCTAGAAGCTTCTAAATCATCTAGGACCTTCTAAATCTTCTAGAAGCTTCTAAACCAACTAGGACCTTCTAAATCTTCTACAAGCTTCGACACCTTCTAGAAGCTTCTAAACCTTCTAGAAGCTTCTAAATCATCTAGGACCTTCTAAATCTTCTAGAAGCTTCTAAACCAACTAAGGCCTTCTAAATCTTCTACATGCTTCGACACCTTCTAGAAGCTTCTAAACCATCTAGGGCCTTCTATATCTTCTAGAAGCTTCTAAACCTTCTAGAACAGTTATTCCCAAACTTTTTGGCCTACCGCCCCCTCTCTAGAAAATATGTTACTCAGCGCCCCCTGATTTTTCTAATTCAATAGCAACTAACGAGAAAATTTTAATTTCTTTAATGCCATCACCGCCCCCCTGAATCGTTGCAGCGCCCACCAGGGGGCGGTAGCGCCCACTTTGGGAATCACTGTTCTAGAAGCTTCTAAATCATCTAGGGCCTTCTAAATCTTCTAGAAGTTTCTAAACCATCTAAGGCCTTCTAAATCTTCTAGAAGCTTCTAAACCTTCTAGAAGCTTCTAAATCATCTAGGGCCTTCTAACTCTTCTAGAAGCTTCTAAACCTTCTAGAAGCTTCTAAACCTTCTAGAAGCTTCTAAACCTTCTAGATGCTTTTAAACCTTCTAGGAGCTTCTAAACCTTCTAGAACCTTGCAACCTTCTAGAACATTCTAGGACCTTCTAAACCTTTTAGAACCTTCTAAGTCTCCTAAAAGTTTCTAAGCCTTCTGGAACCTTCCAGAACTATCTAGACCCTCTAGAATTTTGCAGAACCTTCTAGAACGTCTTCGGTTAGTAGTTTTACTAAGGTTGCACAAAAGTTGATGGGGTTGTTCAATTACCTGGTCTCAGCTGTCCGTCGATATCGGCGATGCTGCCGCGCTTCACCTTCTCAATGATCGCACCCTTCAGGCCGTTCTCGAGCGTCTTCCCGCCGACGACTTTGAGGCCGAGGATGGAGGCACTGTTTCCGGTTGGCGTCGGGTGCGCACCGCGACGCAAAATCATGTGGCCGATCATTCGCCCGCCGTCAGCCGACACTTGCCAGGATAACGGGTGCTGTGTTGTTGTAGGTAATTTTTTTTGTGGGGGTGGTGGACACGGGCACATAAAGACAAAAAGAGAAAAATCAAAACATCAACAACGTGTTCGAAACTTTCAAATATTCGTGAGTGACTAGACTACTACACAATTTTACAACTCTACAGACTAGATTCTTCTAGAACAATTGGCCACCATATTTACCCTTAGCCTTTCGCCCATTTTGGACCAATGTTTTTTGATCTTTTTGAAAGATCCCAACATGAGGTAAATATGGTAGCTATTGTTGTGCGTTCATGGTAGGCCAAGCAGAAAGCTACAAGCATGCAAATGAGCAGAGGAAGATGCAAGAAATCTAAGGAAAGTGAGATGCAGAATTTGAAGTTTGAAGCAAAATTTGCTATTGGTGCAGCTATAGAGTGCAGCTCTTTACGGGAAGATCATGCAAACTATTATTCGATCAAATTCCATCGTTGTCGCCACGTCAATGGTTGTTGATGAGCAACTTTCTGGTCGTTGTTGCTGTCATCAGAGGAGTTGCATAGATGTCACGACTCCAAATGCATTCGAACGTACTTCGCGCGTTTTCCGCTTGTCAGGGGCATGGAGATTTGTTGGTGAATGGTGAATATTCAATTGGCGCGATAATGTCGACTCTAGGTGCCGATACAAGGCCCATTGTGGGCGTACTTCCGGTATGTCCGACGAGTCTCGAATTAAAATATTCCGTATTCTGCATTTGATGCTGTGTCTATTTATTGTGGGGATTGTTCCAATACACTCTATCGAAATGTAAATCGAAACATTCCTTCTAAAGGCAGCTACTAGACTACTCAATTGTTGTATCCCTTTAAGTTTTGTGCTTATTATACTAAAGCTGAGGAGTTCTACTTGTGTCAACTACTTGTATCACTATGGAAGCACTCATTTTTCGTGGATTTCGCCTAACAGCTAAAGACTTGTCTAACGATGGGGGAGCATATGCAGGGTACTCAGTATGGACATCTCTAACTGTTGTCTTAAGGATGATGCTATCCCTTTGGCTACTGCTGACGTGGCATTCTTTCTTCCACCTTACGTGGTCTTATAATTTCTTAGTTTTTCTCCCAATGTTAAACACCCTATCCCTCTTGATAGCAGAAGATGACTACAAAGGTGGTACCATCCAGGGTACAAGCTAAGGTAACTGTTAAAGATGTCCAAGACTGTAGAGTAGTAGTGTGGAGTCAAAGTGTCTATGAGATTGTCTGTTGGTACATCCTCCTTGAACCTTTAGCTTGTCATCTACTGGTGATTCTGAGTCAAGGTGTGGAATGAGAGTGTATAGTGCGTGCGGGTCGCGTCATCAACAGTAGTGGGTATAGTGGTTGTGGATGGTCGTGTTATAGGCACCTTTGGCACGTCTGCACGCGTCGTCGAGTCCTCGCTGGAGGTGAACGTCGAGGACGTGTCGATGCCGGAATCACGATGCGAATCCTGCGAGCCCTGCCTATCGCCCCATGCTTGATGGTCGAAGCGCACCGTCTTCTTCCGGCGCTCCGTGAAGCAGCAGCGGTTGTCGGCCGTCACGTCCTGCAGCGGGCGCGGCGCGACAATGTACATCCATTCGCCGCCTCCTGCAGCAGGCAACCCTTTCGGTTGGTCTACGTCCCCACTGCATACTTACCGCGCACAGTAAGCAAAGAAACGGGGGAAGTCCCTACCCGCAAATTCCACCTAAGCTGACCTATACCTTCTAGATGTTCGCGTAAATTCGGTTCTCGTAAAGTTTTGAACGCCCGATCCGGATAAGAGGAAAGAACACGAAGAGCAAATTTGTGTGCAAGCTGCGTGTGTGTTCACTCATCAGCAACAAAGAGATTTGAACGGCTCGACGAGGTGAGGTATGAAGAGAAGGGTATCAAACAGTAAAAGGCATGCAGACATTTGGTCATCGTTCCAAAACACGTGGTAGTGTCTGAATCGTAGTTGTGTCACCAATCAGTCATCAATCCAAAAAGACAGGAGGAAGAAGGGCACTCAAACGAGGTGGTAAGATTCAGAAACACACACACACAGAAACAGAGAGACAGAGAGAAAGAAGATAGTAAAGAGTTGGAATGAATACAAGAAGAGCAGAAATAGCTTGCATAAATATGTCGCTGGTCAGATAAATCATGGTATGTCATAAGCGTCCTCACCGCTAGAAACTTTTTGATTTTCTCATCGAGTATCGCCTGCCGACTCAATCTATCCGATATAATCGTTACTCGTTCGCGACACCCCGACCCTGATCCTGGAACGATACGGGACAATAAGCAGTGTGTTAGGCACTTCCTGGTAAGGTGCCCCAAAATGTCTTGTAGACGTCTTCAGTTCGTCGTTTTGTTTGAAAATGGGAGCAACAACTTTCGTCTTCGCCTTACGGTGCTAACTTATTGTATTGCTTACGAGAATATATCTGTTCGGATGGCAATCAGATTACTTATTCATATATGATTCATGGGCGGAGGTTGGGGTCAGAAGAGGCGGCTATCGGTTGATGGTGGAATTGATGGATACTTACCTTTCTCGCTGTCCCGCTCGTCGCTGCCGTATTCCGGTGTTGATTTGAGGTCCTCCTCGGAGGACGAGAAGGATCGTTGCAGTTGTGGTTGTTGTTGGTGCTTCTTACTGGAGCCGCTTCGTTTGTGTTTCTTGTTGGCGCTCGACGAGCTCGACATTCGCTGTTGTTGCAGGTCCATTGGTTCAGTATCTTGGTCTGGATATCTGTTTGCAAAGATTGAAGAAGGGATTAGTAGTTTGGAAGAAACTGACTCTGCTGGTTTGGGGAAAGATAGTCTAGGACCTTAAGGTATCTCAAGAAGGTGGTATCAGCCTTCAAGCTTATAGGTACCTACTATAGGGAAGGTTTAAAGGTGGTTAAGTTCTTAAAGTTCCTTAGTAACTCAAGGTTGAGAGAACATGTGTGAACAAAAAAGGTTTAGGACTCTAGGTTGTCTCAAGAAGGTGAAATCATCCTTCAAGCTTCAAGGTACCTTCAGAAGGAAAAGTTGGACTATCTGGTAAATTGCTTAAAATACTTTACCAACTCAAGTTTGAGTAGTTTGATAGAACTGGTGTGTACAAAGGCAGTTTAGGGACCCTAGATTAGCTCAAGAAGATGGAATCAGATTTCAAGCTTCTAGAACCTTCAGAAGGAAAAGTTGGATTATCTGGTAAATTGCTTGAAAGACTTTAGCAACTCAAGTTTGGATAGTTTGATAGCACTGGTGTGTACAAAGGCAGTTTAGGGACTCTAGGTTGTCTCAAAAAACTGGAATCAGCCTTCAAGCTTCTGGGTACCTTCAGAAGGACAAGTTGGACTATCTGGTAAAGTGCTTGAAATATCTTAGCAACTCAAGTTTGAATAGTTTGATAGGAGTGGTATGAACAAAAAATGGTTAGGACTTTAGGTGGTCTTAAGAAGGTGGAATCAGCCTTCAAACTTCTAGGTATCTTCAGAAGGAAAAGTTGGACTATCTGGAAATTGCTTGAAATACTTTAGCAACTCAAGGTTGGATAGTTTGATAGCACTGGTGTGAACAAAGGCAGTTTAGGGACTCTAGGTTGTCTCAAAAAGCTGGAATCAGCCTTCAAGCTTCTGGATTCCTTCAGAAGGAAAAGTTGGACTATCTGGTAAAGTGCTTCAAATACCTTAGCAACTCAAGTTTGGACAGTTTGATAGGACTGGTGTGAACAAAGACAGTTTAGGGACTCTAGGTTATCTCAAGAAGCAGGAATCAGCCTTCAAGCCTATAGGTATATATTGTAGAGAAAGTTAAACCCTTTGGTAAATTGCGGAAGTTTCTGCTGAAGGAAGGTCTTAGACGTTACCTTCTGGGAAATGGCTTCCTTCAATTGATGAAGTTTGATACCTCCAGCAATTATTGTAAGAGAAGTTCCTATAAGTTTGATAGTACTTGTATGATAAGGCAAGAACCTTGGGAATCTTGAGATGATGGAGGAAATCTTGAAGTGTTCTGAGGTGAAGGTACCTTCCAAATGTTTGAATCAAGGGATCAAAGTTGTTGTTTCTAATAGAGTGGTATGAAGTCAAGGCCTTCAGATTCTGGAAATAATCAGATTCATGATCCCTAGGGAAAAGGTTTCTTCAATGCTTGAAGTTGTCACTTCAATCTTCTGAGAAAAGGACTGTTGCTTCCTTTAGGAAACCTGATCTTAAGGCTTTCAATGGATCTGGGTCCTAGGTCTAGAACTGAAGCTTCAAAGCAACCCTACTCTGGTAGTTCCACTTATTGTTAGACAAAACCTACCTTCTTGGTACGAGATGTGGATGCGTCCGCATCAAACCCTCCAGCTCGCCCTGGTAGTACCTCGGGTCGTCCTCGTTGTACACCTGCTGGCCGTACCGTTCGCAGGAGGGCATCCGCGGCTCCTGCTCGGAGTATTGCCGACGCAGCGTGCTCCCGGATCGTTGCAACGGTAGGTTCTCCTTTTCGGCGGCCGAATGTGCGCGCTCCAGCTTGGGTCGCTTGTCGGAGGGCGCCTGCTGCATCAGATTCGGAAGATCCGTCTCGAGGCCCTGAGTCGTCACCATCCACTGGCCGGTCTTGCTCAGCAGCTCCTGCTTCTTCCGGCAGAGGATGCACACCCAAACCACCTGCACCAAAGAGAACAACCTCCGTTAGTTTTCGGCGCGACACTACCACCGCATCCTTCGCGTGGGAGCAGCCATCGATGACTGCGGAGCGGAAGGTGCACATAGTCACCAGCCACCTCCATATGGTCAAAGGGCGGCTACATCGAGGGAGCACAAGCACATGTGCTGGCGATTTTATCAAACGTCCTACTTTTATATTTTTAACCACTAAAAATAGCATTGTTGCAGACCTCTGTAGTACAGGCTTCGTCGGGTGGTTGTATTCCAGATATTTCTGGATTGGTTTATTGAACTTGTAATCAATTTCCCAAGGAAGAGGTTTACAACATCATTCTGTTTAGGAACCTTGGAGTTAGGTTGGAGCTTAAAAACTTGGTACCTTATCTATAATTTGGAGGAATTGATTTGGGGAGTTTGTATCTAGATTCTGGATTCTAGAAGGAAGTGAAAAACAATTTTGCTGACGACACAGAATTCTTGGGAAGGGTGCGCACAACCCAATCGTGTTGGCAGTAGTGGGGGCGGCATCAACGATGCCATGGTTAATGTTGTCGTAGTCTGACGTTTTTTTTTAGCCAGCCACAGTTATCAACCGATAGCTGACTGGGGGCAGCTCATTAGATCCCCTTGTTTGGCGGCTTGCGCATGTTCAATGTATATGTTTGTGTGTGTCTGGTAATTACTTTGACACAATTTTTATCGCGTCGCTAAATTATACACGTGGAAGACACGCGATTTGGATGTAGTCGCGGGGGGGCGGCTTTTTTGCCCCTTCTTCTTCGGCAGTGCGCAGAAAAATGACAATTATTTACGCGAATTGCTGATGAGCGGCAGTCATGGCAAAAAGTGAGCGGTGGGGGACGGCATGTGCGCCGTATGCCGCCGTGATTACCGTATTCCCGTCCGTCGGTCGCGACTTTTACGTCTTCCGCCCCCGAAGCCGGCGGCGCGATGCGGGGGGCCGGCGGGAATCAATACGTCGCGTCACGTCCGGTGACGTCAGCCGGCGGCCCCCACACGAAAGCCGCCCACGCGCCCGGGCCTCCACCACCATCACCGCCGCCGCCGCCGCCACGATAACCGTCAATGGGGGGCGGGCGGGTGTAAGTACGTACATAACATAACAAACGCAATGTGCCGCCCGCCATCCAATACACATCGCACGCGCCAGCATACGGCACGCCGATGGCGGGGGCGGCAGCGGCACCATGTGTAGAGAGTTTTTGAATGAGATTACATTATTAACGTTTAACGTTTCCGCACGACGCATTTATATCCGTCCTCCCCACTTTTGCAACACGCCGTCGACATTCTTAATTTCCAGCATCGGGGGCGGCGGTTTCGCGAATCGTCTCGCGCCGCGTTTCGAATGCGGATGTGCATCGCCAGCCATCTGTTGTTAGCTTTCCGAACTATTGGGTTTTATTTTTATGAGATTCCCACAATTTTGAGGCAATAAAACGACTTTCGAAGTGTTCTAGAAGTTCTGGAACACTACGAAATCATTTTTCTTACTGAGGGATTGTTAATTTTTATTGTTAACTGTTCTTTCTGTAGTCATATTTCAAAATACTGCTCTTAGGGTACATTTTTTCAAATTCTGGTTATCATTGATTGTTTGAACCACCAAAGGACCATCTTCACATCTTCTTAGACCAATTAGAATCAAGTCATCTAAAACCACCTTTAAAGTTTCTCAGAACTACTCTTTTAGTTGTCATATTAACAACACCTTTCCAAAACCCAATGTTTTAGAATATTCATTTATCCTTCAACTCTACTTCTGAAGTGAACCCTACTAAACTGAATTGAACCTTCAACATATTGAACCAAAATTGCTTAATGTACTACCAATTTCTGAACTATGGAAATTAGGACCTTTGTTAGCACCTTTGGCACCTTTGGGTTTGCAGAATTGAACGAGATTAAAAGCGATAATCGAAAATGCACTCACCTTATTCGATCGCAGGGTGACTTTTCCACCGCACCTGGCGCAGCATCGTATAGAGCAGTAGTTGCACAAGTGGCCCACGCCGTCAGCAAACTTCGTTTTAAGGCAAATGTGACACGTGGCATCCAGCTCGACTCCAGCCTTCTTGTGCTGTTCGTTGCGGGCGCGTATTGTTTCCTCTAATATTTGAACTTCGTCCGCTTTCCTCCTGTTCCAATCGAGTGCAAGTGGTAGGAAAGCAAAAAAGAAACAGAGAAACAAGAAGGTATTAGTTTGGATGTTGCAGAGGGTAAAGTTCGTTACAGTCATTTTTGGTCGTTACAAACTTCTTCTTTGTTTGGTGTTGATGTTTTGTGACTTGGAATATCCTCAAAAATGTGTGGTAATTAGGAATCTTGATTTGTACCAATGGGACCAACCGTCAACTTGTTCAAATCTTCTGTCAAATTTGAATTTTGGCAGCCTCCAACATGCGTTGACCCTACCAGCTAGAAACAAGGCAGGAAACTGCCTTACGACGCGTCAAAACTGCGCAATATGCCACCCCCGCATCTCCCATCCTTGAACCAAACCACCCCTGAGTTCATTTTCATTCATCCCTTTCGTTAGATGCCCCAGCCCGAAGAAGAAATGTGCGCGGTCCGTCGTATGAATAACAAGCATCCGCATAAATATCCAGCCTTAAATCTTAGATTAAGTCAAGTGACAACAAAAATAAGTCTTCGCGAGCGTTTTACGCGTCTCCACCTTCCGCGTGCTGGTGGCGGCTCTAGCAGTTGGGGGTGGTGTTGGTGGTGGCGGTTGGTAGCCTAGTTTTTCGCCGCACGAGCGTCGTGCATTGGGGGCGGCTCTGAGCCCGGCACGTATCGGCCACACTTCTCCGCAAAGTAAGTCTCCGCACAAAGCGGGGGCCCCAAGATGCGAACGGCAGTCGCGCCGCGCCACCCACGAAAACGAAGGCAGCAAAGAAAAGGAGACGCGCGCTGCGCTGGCGGCTACGTGGCCAGATGCTTTTAAATTTATTACATTAACAAGACAAATCGTCCTTTTTGCCGTTTTCGTGACAGACATTTTTAGTTTGAGCCGAGCCACCCACACCATATCAGGACACTCCGTCCAATGTTACCGCCCCAAAAAGTCCCAAAAGTCGCATCTTCTAAAAATAGCTAAAAGTTGCAAATTCAATAATAATAATAATAGTAACAACTGAGGGACAATTTCTTCAGGGACAATTTATGCTGTTGACATTACCGTTACTATCTCGTTGGGGGTTTCTTTTTTTCTTCTTCTTCATTCGGGTTAACTCCATTAGCGCAGCAAACTTTACCCGATGCTCCCGCTGTTTATTTATGTGTGTGGGCGGCTTGTTGTTGGATGCGAGCGGCTCGATAATTATGTTATTGTGTACATCGTTCGCGTTTTCAATGAGAGTACGAGGGGGGCGGTTGCAATGGGGCAAGTACAAGCACTCTGGTACTGCTGGTGTAGGGCAAAGCAAGGAGTTGAAGGCTTCCGTCCTCCCCGTTCTTCGTTTTTGCGCCCCGTCGACTCCGACAGCGACGACGATGCTAAAATCGGTTATTGTACGTTCGCGTACCGGCTGATATCTGTTTTCGCAACATTTCCCGATATGATGGCGTATTTGGAAGCAGCCAAACAGACATAATGCGTGCATTTCGGCAACAAACCCTCTGCAGATTTGATCATCCAGGAAGACAATGCAGAAACGAATCATCAGATTGAATGCTTCCCCCCAAATTATGAAATGTTCTGGTACTTGATTTATTGACTTTCCAAAATATGGATTACACAATTCATCCAGTGTTTGCTTTCTAGACTACTATGGGTATGGGGGAATAGGGCAAATAAGTTCATATGGTTCATTTGGTGTTTATCTGTATCTGTATTTATTAGTATTTGTTGAAGTGTAGGGCGAAATTCAAATTTGGTCCCCAAACTGTACAATATGTCTCTGGTTGTAGTGTAGGTTGGTTGGTAATGTGGGCAGTGTTTTGGGGCTGACCTCATGATTTCTTGCTCGCGTTCCTCCTCCTGCTTCTGCCGCATCATCACCGACTCGATGATGGCGCGCTCTTCAGCGGTGAGATGCGACAGGTCGGGGCCTTCCTCCATCATCCTCTAAGGGTGTTTGGGACCCTTGCGCGAAAACAGCTGGTACCGCCCGCACTAGGTGCTAGCCCGAGGTGCTCGAGGTGGCCAAAAATCACTAGCTTACTCTACCAACGAGGACCGACCAGCCGCGCGATGGTCCGACGTGACCCGGCGTCCGCATCCACCGCGGTCATTTCCGAGCCGCGACCAGAGCCATCCCCGTTGGCGCCGCATGCAACGGACGCCTTCTGCAGAAAGCACTCGCACACGCAAGCAATGTATTTCGGAAAAGGCAGCGCCGCCTCACGGGGCTGGATCTACTTCAGCGGGATGCGATCGCGTCCATTTCGCGTGCACATCCTAGGAACTCGGCGTCGTTGATGATGTCGCTCGAAGCCAGCGTCCGTCCATGCGTCGAACGTCTGCATGCATTGAACCGAGGCGTCCGCGTCTAGCTCATCCGAAACACCACCTTCTGGAGAACTTCACGATGCCTGAGGCGATGATGGCGCGCACCACCGCACGCGAAGCACCCAAGTGTTTCCGATGGGGTCTTCACTGGGTTGGGGCCTGCTTGGAAGCGCCCCCCGTGCACACCACTCACTTTCGCTCTTGTTGGCGGGGCCCCCCGCGCGCACTCCGAATGTCGGCCGCCTTTCGCGGCGGGCTGCTGGCGTTCGATCACTCGAGGCCCCCCTCGCTCGGCCGGGGGCGCACTCCGCGAATCGGTCGCTCGCTGGGGGTTGGCTGGCTCTAGGGCTCGCGGCCCCGTCTCGAATGGCGACCGAAGCGAACGGCACCGCAAGCGCGTCGACGATGTGTCCACCGATCTCCGGCCAAATATCACAGTTTGCTATTATCCATTCATACGGGACTTAATAAATTATGGGATGAGAGCGCGCGCGGCCAATCCGCGAACGCACTCGGCTCGACGTCACCGCCGCCTCGTATTGATTGCGCCGGCGGCGGGCACAGGCGCCGCAGACGCCAAAAGCTGCTGCCCCCCATTTCGGCATCACCTACATGCAGAGACACCTGCACGGGGGCAGCCGGCAGCGCATCATCCTCGTCCGCCCACGCCTGATAAGAACCGGCCGCGTTCGCCAAACTAACAAGCGTCACTAATCATAATTAAAACTAGAATTAAATTACGAATGTACGCGGTGCGCGATGGGGCCCCCCTAGACAAATGGTGCTTATTTCGGTTGCGCTCGTTACTGCTCTCATTGGAGCGCGCGCGCAAACTTGTTGCTCGGTTTTATCCTGTCGCATTCAATATTTCATCATTCTTGCTTAACGATTAATGTTTGTTATTCAAAGTAAAAATATACCATATGTACAAAATTACAGCGCAAATTGAATAAATATGTTGTAAACTTATTGAGCTACCTACATAGTTGGAACATATTAGTTTTTTGGAATTGCTAAATCACAAGTACGAACGAATTTGAACTTAATATGAGAAGTACGTCCATTCAATAATTTACATAACATCGAGTTTAGTTGTAGTCTTGTAGTATGAATTCGTATATATGAGGACAGGTCCAGTCTTGGGGTTATTACGCTACTGGTCTACTTTACTCAGCAAAAAGGACTCAACATCATACTTCTTTTTTTTTTGTTGAGGACTAGAATCCTTGTGGATGATTTTTTTATAGAAACAAACTTTATGAAGTTAAGTCATTTTCACCAAGCTCAGCAGTTTTATGGATATTTATAAATAACATCAATGTTGTATGGAGTCCGAGAGAATCGTTGAAGTCTTAATCTCACATTACGACTCTTATATAAATTTAAAGCATTTCTGTTTGTCATGTGGAATTCGAGTTTTGAATAATATCGAATCAGCTCGATATTGCGTGTTTAGCAATGGCATATACCCAAAAACCTGAAAGCAGAATAACATATCAACTTATTGTTTTATCCAAGAACAACTAAAAACCCACCTGGGCAAAGAAATTTATGCATTTATGCCGTTCCTGAAAATGCGTATCATCTTCGCTTAAACTTTGCGGACATCCAGGACATCTGAACGTCCACCTCGAAGTGACTTTAACGGGCGGTTGTCGCGTTACATGGCTGACCAGAAAGTTCATCGCAATGTCCTCGCAGTTCATGTACTCATCAACTTTGTCTCGAATTGCTTGGGGCAGCCATTTCCAATAGAGATGCAAGTAATGCCTGTGCAAAAATGCAGCGCCTGTTAATACCATGCTCAATTCGCAACTGTAGTTCGAATTGTACAGCCAGCTGTTCAACGTGTTCACGTCCCAGGCGTGATATCGGCCGGGGAAACCCACGATACGATCGCGATGTTCACGCCAGACGCGAAAACCAAACAATATTTCGTCGTGACGCAGGTGCGCGTCATCATCCACGGAGAGAATCGCCTCGGTTTGCAGGTTTTCGAGAGGTAGAAATCGATTGTTTAACGAATTGCGTGGCGCTTTGATAATGTGCAAAGGTGCACCAATGTCTGGCCATCTCAATTCGGGACTGGGAGGCTTCGGTGAATTCCAAACAACGACCACTGAATTTAAGTAAGGCAGGCCTCGCAATCGAGCAATCGAATCTAGAAGCACATGCTCTCGTTCGTAGGTCAATAGAAGTACCGTGAATTGTTCACGGGGACTGTTTCCTCCAAGTGCTTCCGAAAATTCTTTCCCAGCGCCTGTAAAATTATTTTTGTTATACATTTTCAGAGTTTTGCAGTTAGTTTTAGTATAATCGTTATTTAGTTTTGAAGTTTTAAATTTGAACTTAGTCTGAACAGTTTTGCCAACATAACTTAAAAAAAAAATAAATTCCCCAAAAGACTCTTATCTGCAAATGTTTTTCTTAAGAAACAAAATATAACTTATCAGTGATGCATTCGATTGCAGTATCGTTTCTTACCTCCTTGGCCTGAACCAATTGGCCTAAATCCTCTACCAGAGCCCTCAAATTTGGCATCGGAAGGCAATAACGGATCGTTTGGCAAAGTTGGATACAATCTGAATGGATCCCCCCAATCATTCCAAATTTCAGCACCTTGGGTAAGTAACAAACTGAAATTTCTCTTAAACGCGGGGGTATCGTATGGTGGTTCTATGGGGCCTAAACTCTCTTCTTGTTCTTGGTCCAAGCTAACGATTACTTGTATGGGTTGGAAGGTATCGTTGAAAACGGATGTAGCTGTAACGGTTTCCACAGGCAATGGGGGTATATTCAACCTGTCTCGTAGAACTGCAACAACGGTATCCAATGTGCTTTGAACCGAGGCCAGATACCGTTCCCAAATCAATCTTCCCTGTCGGCGCATCAACAAGACATCGTTATCGGGTATTGTACGTAGTAGGAAGTGCAATTCAGTAACACGGGCCCTTGGTAAGAAAATGCAAATGCGTCGCCATTGGATCACCTCATCGTAGGCCAATTTGATCTGATCACCTCCAAGAATAACCGGCACAGCCCCCGAACGCAAGGCTTCATAAATTCGTGCTTGAAGCAACGTGGTTGACACCAGTTCAGCCACACCTGGTGCAAACACCAGAACGAACGTGGAGTCTTTAAGCACAGACCTGCGACTGCTGTCGGTTCCACACAAGCCCCAATCTTGGGGGCCGGTATTCAAGTTATCATCGCTAGCAGGATTGCACTCGAACTCGAAGAGAAATTTATCCGAGGTCGTTCCCTTGGTCATTTGCTTGAGGTGATCTACAATGAACTTATCTAATTGTAGATAGTTTAAAGAAGATCGTTCTGTTTGCATTTCGTCATCATTTCGTCGAATCTTCATCTCGCCTTGAAAACTTAGCAAGTATTTACGACGGGCTGGTAACATTTTGGCGCATTCCTGCCAGACGTCTCCGCCGGGCGGTCCCAATACTGGTGATACAATCACATCAAATCCAGGCCGAAAAATGCTATAGGTAAATGTCGACTGGACCAAAATTGCACGCCCTAGAAACAGTCATCATGTTTACATCAAATACTGATAATATTTAGAAAATTATACCTGTATCAACTTCAGTGAAGAGATCTCCTGCTGTTGCTGATAGATCTCTTCTGGCTAAATTAAGCAAAACGTGATTTCTACCATCACCACCCCAATAAGGCAGCTTTTTCAAAGCTTTATGATCCAGTGCAGGATAATTTGGTAAAATTTCACCATTGTCACTGGCTTCATCTACATCTCGTAATGCTTCACCAACCAGAACTAAATATATGCAGGCTTCTTTTGGGTTTGCTGTTAGATGGGGATTATATCCAAGCACTTGTTTCAGAGTTGTTTTGAGGAAGCCATCCACATCCCAACCATTATTCATCACTGGATAAGTGTCTGGATCATAGAGGTAAACTGGAAATCCAGAAGTCATGGAACACCTGGAATGGTCAAAACAGGTGTACATTCTACAAGATCTCAATGCTTCCTTAGATCCTGGTGAGTAGTAAGCTGGTATATGTTTAGCTGTAAGCCTCATTGGTAATGCAAGTTCAGGTGTATTTTGCTGCAAAGCTTCCTGTTGTGCAACCTGAGCCTGCTCAACAGAGATTTTCAATCTGTTCAGCTCAGTTTGTTGATGTATCAGTTCAGTTTTCAACTGTTCAATATTCTTTGTGTACAACTGAATATCCTGCTGCAATTTTTGTCTTTTGTACTCCATGTCTCTTAGCTCACTTGACACTGAGCCTTTTATTCTGTAGAGCTCTTTGATGCGACTTTGTAAGTCTGCACTCTTGTAGCTGATAGACTCCTCAGGCAGATCCAAATGTGAATGGGCATTGTGAATAATGTTAGTGTCCTTTTCGACGTTGACTAGATAATTATGGGTGATGATTGTAACAAGCATTAAAGCTATTATGATCAGTGGAATTATTTTTGTCAATCTAATATTTCCAAGCCAATGGATGTAATCGCGATTACTTAAATCTCCGTTAACCATTTTTTCACTTTCTCTGTTGTAACTCTCAATAAAAGTAATCTTAAAACTAAATCAGTTTTCTCAGCATAGTTTAGGCCAGGAGTTTACATTCTATGCACTATTTATTTAGACTTGGTGCTGTTTATAGTTGCATTATTTATCTTTTGTTGATGGACCATAGAGGACCACTGTAGGTTAGAATTCGTATACGCTTTTTCTGAATATAATGCTCATGCGCGACGATAATTACAACAGATTAGAATTATTTTTGGGACAACAAATAATTATATTTCTAGAGAGTAATTTATTGATAGTTATCAAATTCATATTGCTATAATATATATTAGATTCATTAATGTATCTATCTTCCAAAATGTTGTTCAGTTGGCAATTTTTGGGCAATAATTTTTCCATATCCACCTCGACCACCATCATAATCAGTCCTATATTCATCTCTCACTTGCCCACCAGTTTTGCCACGTCCATACTGCCTACCTTCAATGAACCCAGCATCCCAATCAGTACGAACAATTCTATCATCCAGTCTTGTTCCATTTATGTACCTGAAAATGAAATCAAATGCACTATTGATTCAAAGGTGTACTAAACTACATACCTCAAGCAATTTTCTGCATCAGCTCTTGTATAATATTCAACAAAACAAAAGCCACAAGGAGTTTTCTTATACTTATCCAAGCCCATTATAACGCGGCGAATGTCACCACATCTTGAAAACAATTCATAGATTTGCTCTTCTGTAGTATAGAACGATAGATTACCTACATATAGCGTACAGGACTGACGTAGTAATTTGTCTTGCTCTGCTCTACTACCCTAAAAATATAAATATCACATGATACTGCTTAATTTGGTTATCATTTTATTTTGTATATTCCCAGGCAACTTACCTTAAAATGCTGGTCTCGATAGGAGCTTAATTCTATAGATGGTGATGACATATGAGACATATTGAATACTATTTATGATTCAAATTTATTAGTGAAAATATTCCTTTTCGCAAAATTCAATCAACACACAGTCGAATCGAATCAAATGGCATCAAACCGAACCAAACATCGTCAGCCACACTTCACTGATCTTTCCTGTACTCTCTCTCTCTCTCATCGTTGTATTTTGTATTCTGACTGTCCTTGTTCATTATTTTTGGTTTCATGCGTTAGTGCAGGGAACTTAGCGTCAGAGACAGTCTCTGCTAGCGTCTTGAAAAATAACATTTTTACTTTTAAGGTGTACATGCCTTACAATGAAAAACGTAATCATATTGCATTAGTATAATCTAATAGTTGATAAAAATTTGTTCATTGCTTTTCTTGTTACAGTTATACATATTACATGCATCTATAAATGCACTTGTGGTCTTGATTATAAATTGGAGAAACTGGAAGCAATACAAACATTGATTATCTGTATCAGCACCTGCAGCAACTTTATTACAGTGCAATTATTTACTACTGCTACTACTCATTTGTTGAAATAACTGGAAGCAGTGGTGGATACTTGTGAACCACAAAAGGTATCTTTAAAATGTTTATAATTTATTAATAATTGAAAACAATATGGCCTTACAAAAGAGAACTTAAATAGTGTCATTTTTCTACAGGAGTTGATTGTTTTAACAATTTATTTCTATAACTCCTGTTTTATTGGGAGTTGTTCTTCAAGTGTAGAAAACTTCAAGCCAGGGACATTTGAGCAGCACCTCTAAGCAAATGGGCTCCTGCAGCAGTTTCTTAAGGTATTGTTTTAACAACTTCTGTAAATATGTTTTAGAATCATCCATACATAGTTGCAGTCTCCTTGGCAAATATTCCAGGGACATATGGAAAGTATTTCTAAGCAATGTGGCCACTTGCAGCAGTCTCTGAAGGTATTGTGTTACTAATTTATTTCTATAACAACAATATATACATTTCTTATTTTGCAATCTTCCCTCTTTTGTTAGAGTCTCCCTACAATTATGGAGAATTTCAATGGGAATGAAAGAGAGTTCGAAAGTTCCAAGCATGTGCGATTCTGCAACAGTCTCTTAAGGTATTGTTTTAACAATTTGTTTCTATAATTATATTATGTTAAAATGTATGCCATTTTGCTGCAGCTTCATAGGTTATTGTATGCACCATTAGTGTAGTGCATTTGCATATATGTTGTGTGGCTTTTATAATTTGTACCTGTGGTGCCTTTTGTTGTAGCCTTTTTTCATAATTTAGTTGTTGTATATTTTTATAAATATATTATGTAAATCGTTCTGCTTTTTCTTTATATGTTGTCGTTATGTGGTATATATTATTGTTATGTGGCAGGGTCTTTGACAATTTGTTGCTGTGGTGTCTTCTGTTGTAGCTCTTTTTCCTCGTTTGGCTTTCCTTAACATTAAATTAAAAATAATTCATTAGACTTTCATGTTTTCTTCACATTTTGTGAGGGTCCTTGGTTATGTTCGTGGATGGAGTAGACCAGATCGTAGCGGGAGTAAGATAGCACTTTATTCCCTTCAGTGCGCGTGAGGCTTTACATTACTTTACTCCCTCGTGTATAGTCGGTCCGACGAGATTTGGTTTTATGATCACATTTTCAAGCGGGAGTAAAGTTCCACTTTATTCCGACAGTGGGCGTGC
>JARJDZ010009688.1:0-10934 GCA_030264555.1 Aleochara sp. GC000083
TCATTTTACATTCTCCTCTACTCTACTTGTGTTACATCTATGGTATAAAACACCTTTATGCATTACAAAGTCTGTGCTTTACTCCTTGCTATTATTATAGCGTATCAAAAATAATTATACAATTGTTTCACAGCGTTTTTCGTTTGTACAAAAGGCAGTGGATGAATTTAATTTAATTTAGTCATATCGCTTGTTTTTTTTCACATATTAATTATAATATTATGTGTAGGAATAAATGACAGATGCTTTATTGTATTTGTTAAAAATAAAAACGAAAGAGGTTAAAATATGTTAGTAGTATTTTATAGTGAAACTGGAAACTGCGCTGAGTTTGTTGAAAGAACTGAGCTAGAATCAATGGAGATTATTACTGGGGATGAAGAAACAAGCGAAAAATTCGTAATCGTTACTCCGACTACTGGTGATGCAGATGTTCCGGATGCAGTTTTAGATTTCTTAGAAGCACATGAAGACCAAATTGTTGGTGTCGTAGGAAGTGGAAATATGGGATGGGCTGATACTTATTGTGCAGCTGCTCATACTATCGCCGAAGACTATGATGTACCTGTTTTACTTGAAATTGAAGATGAAGGTACTGATGAAGACGTTGCTAAATTTAAAGAAGAATTTGCTAAATTAGCATAATTACATTTGAAAAGAACATGACGTAAAGTTATGTTCTTTTTTTTGTATGCTATACTATAGGTATACAAAACATGTCAATAAGGAGCGCCATGATGATTGATTCAGCTACAAAACTATTAGTCCGCATAAAGGACCTTGCTATTAATGGTAGAAATTATACAAAAGAACCCTATGATAAAGAACGTTATGATGAAATATTATCTCTCTCAAGCCAATTACTATCGGATTATTCTGATATACCAAAAGAGCAATTATTAGATGATTTTCTCGCAATTAAAGGGTATTCAACTCCAAAAATTGGTACGAGAGCAGCTATCTTCATCGATGGGAAGATACTCCTCGTCAGAGAAACTTTGGATGGCAAATGGGCGATGCCTGGAGGCTGGGTAGATAATACAGAAACAATTTATTCAAATGTGATCAAAGAGTCAGTTGAGGAAGCCGGTGTACATGTCGTTCCCCAAAAAATTGTAGGCATATTCTCAGGAATACCTGTTTCACAAGGGGCTACACCTATTCAAAGTATCGTGAAAGTCTTCGTCATCTGCTTACCAACTTCTCCAATCCATTTTCATGCCAACACAGAAATAGCTGAGTACGGATTGTTTTCAGCTGATGACTTGCCGCCTTTAAGTGAACTTAGAAATACGGTAGAACAGGTTAATATGTGTTTTATTGCTAATGAATCTAACGATTGGCAAGCTTTTTTTGAATAAAAAAAGTTGTATAAGCCTCAATGGTCCTACAACTTGTACACATTATATTTATTTTCATTTATACTTCATAAACTATACCAAGCCAAAGTACTTATTCACCCACTTTAGTTCATCATCTAGGTGAATATCTTGTAATTCAAGCATACTGTTGAAATAATTTCTGTTTACTAACAACTTTTTTAAAATATAAAATGCAGTACCTACTGAGGCATCTCTGTTTTCCTCAGTCAGTGGTATTCTGTTAAATTTTCTGTTAAATAGCATTCCCTGATGTGCACACGCATTCCTTACAACAAGCAGATAATCTATCCAAGAAGAAAAGAACAACGCGCTTTCGCCAAATCTCTGAGCGATAGCCGCTTTTTTTTCATCTGTCAATATCTCAAAAAATAATGTAAGCATATGAAATGTAGATAGCTCCATTGCCAGCCATACTGGCAATTGATTAATATGAAGCTCATCAATTTTTTTGTCATCTACCACTTCATACAAGCTTTTCAGGCGTAATTGTTTTTTAAGTTTTGCTATAAGTTCTCCATGCTGTTGTGGGTGCTCACTAAAATTTTCGCGGTCGCGGTATCCATGCGGTCCATACCATTCTGAGTACGCGCTGCTAAATAATGATCGTAATTCAACCTCAAGGTAGCTAATACTTTCAGAAAGCAATGTTCTCAATGCTTGCTCGTAGTGAAATATTTTTATTATTTCTGAAAGTTTTGTGTGCCTTTTAGGATCTTTCTCATGAATTTGGTAAGCTATTTGCGATATGCGAAAGAAACCAATCTGGGACAATGTTTTCATTTCGGAATCTACACAGTCCAACTCAATGCCAAGCGGAACTAATCCTTGTAATTGCCTTAACAGGACATCTTCAATCTGAATATCTACCATTCGTCGCGCCTCCATTTTTTTATACCTAATACCTTTTCTAATATGCGACTAGGTAAGGCAAAGACTAAGTCATCTTTTCTGTTTATTGGCTCTATAAGAATGTACTCAATTCCAAAAAGTTTTGCTCCAATGCCATCTGTTAGTAATTGATCGCCAATATGGATAACTTCATTTTTTTGAATATTTTTATCCTGCAAATATTTATACGCTTGGTTAAAACCTATTGATAATGGCTTTTTTGCAAAGTACACAAATGGTATCGATAGTTCTTCAAAAAATTGTTTTCGATCCTGTCTGAAATTATTACTGATTGCAACGATTTCTATACCCTGATTTTTTATAGTATGTAAAAGTACCTCAACCCTTTTCGCCTGTTCAAATGTGATTGCGTAATTAGGTAGGAAAAGCGTATTGTCAACGTCAATAAAAATTGCTCTCGGCTTTTGCTGATTCTCAAAGATAGATACTATATCAAATACAGATTCAACTTGAAATATAGGGGATAAAAATTGTTTCACAAAACTACTCCGTTTCTCATAGCTTATCTTTTGATTTCAATTGCAAATTCAGGGATTTTTTGCGTTGAAATATTTGCTGCATGTAACATTTTTTTTGAAATATCCGCAGTTTGTAAGTGTGCATGCTTATCACTCGCATACACAACTTCCGAAATCCCTGATTGTATGACAGCTTTTGCACACTCATTACATGGAAAATGCGTCACATACAGTTTGCATCCTTTTAAATCCACCGTCGTATTCAAGATTGCGTTTAGTTCTGCGTGCACAACGTATGGGTACTTTGTTTCTGAAAGGTCTCCCTCTCTATCCCACGGGAATGTTTCATCATCGCATCCTCGTGGGAACCCATTGTAACCAATGCCGACAATTCTATTATCTTGATTCACAATACAAGCGCCAACTTGGGTAGAAGGATCTTTACTTCTTTCAGCTGAAAGATAAGCAATCCCCATAAAATACGTGTCCCAATCTATATAGTCTTTTCGCTTCATTTCATTGCCTTCTTTCTCTTGATATGCATTATTTTAACATAATCTTAAGTTATTTTAAGATAAAGCTCTCTATCAAATCACTAATTTCAAATAATACCTGCTCTACTTCAACCGTACACTGCATAAAATTTTGATAAAGTAAATTGTCTTCTAATTGAGCCTTTATTGCATTAATATTTTTTTGCAACAGCTCCACTTGTCCATCTTTTCGTACTGCTTGAGCATTGACAAGTTCCTTCTGTAATTTTTTTATGTGGTTGGTGTATTGTTTTATCTCTCTATGCTGAGCCACTTGCTCCTTTATTTCACAGTACTCAATCACTTCTGGCAAATTCTTAATAACTTCCAACAGCTCATTTTTCAAAGCGTTTAATTCAGGATTATGCATTGACAAGCTCTCCATTTAGTGACCATGTTTTAGCCTCAGTAATTTTTACTTGGACAAGTTGTCCGATGAGGTCAATACTTCCTGGAAAATTCACCAATTTATTTTGTCCTATGTATCCTGATAGCACCTGATCATTTTTTTTGCTCACACCATCAACCAACACTTCAACAACTTGACCTTGATATTCAGCATTTCTTTTGGTTGCACTAGCATTAACATAAGCATTTAACTCTTGGAGTCGTTTTCGTTTCACATCATGCGGAACATCATCTTTTTTATTCGCGGCAGGTGTACCTTCACGCTGTGAATAAATAAACGTGAATGCACTATCAAACTCACACGTTGAAACAAGTGAAAGTGTATCAGCAAACTGTTCATCCGTTTCGTTGGGGAACCCAACAATGATGTCCGTCGTAATTGCTACATTTTTTACTTGTGTTCTAATTTTATTATACAGTTCCAAATACTCTTCTCTTGTGTAATGTCTCCCCATTCTTCTTAGCACTTGCGAATTCCCAGATTGCACAGGCAAATGGACATGTGGCATAATATTGTCATTTTGCGCAATCGCATTGATCATCTCATCTGTAAATTCCCAAGGATGAGAAGTTGTAAATCTAATTCTAGGAACATGCAAGTCTGCAACATCCTGTAAAAGATCTGCAAAGGTATATTGTAAATCTGTTAAGTCTCGACCGTAACTATTTACATTCTGACCGAGTAATGTCACTTCTTGGTAACCGTCAGCAACGAGTTGCTTCACTTCTTCTAAAATATCCTCTGGCATCCGGCTTCGTTCTTTTCCTCTTGTATAAGGAATGATGCAGTATGTACAAAACTTGTCACATCCATATGCGATATTCACCCATGCTTTTTTCTGTCCAATTCTACTTTTCGGAAGGTTCTCAATAATATCTCCCTCTTTTGACCAAACCTCAATTACCATTTCTTTACTCATGTAAGCTTCCTTGATGATTTGTGGAAGACGGTGAATATTATGCGTTCCGAAAATGATATCTACATGTTGGTGTTTCTGAAGGATTCTGCTAACAACATCTTCCTCCTGTGACATACACCCACAAAGGCCTAATAATAACTCTGGTTTCTGTTTTTTTAGATGCTTTAAGTGTCCTAATTCCCCAAATACTTTATCCTCGGCCGTTTCGCGCACTGCACACGTATTCAGCAATACAATATCTGCTTGTTCAACGTCTATAGTTTGTTTATAACCAAGTGATTCCAATATTCCCATCATCACTTCCGAATCATGCTCATTCATTTGGCAGCCATATGTTCTAATGAGGTAGTACTTATCAACTCCAATATTCACCATATCTTCAGGAATTTCAAATGCATCACGTTCCACTTGGATTTCTTCTCTTCCTCGTTTTCTCGCACTTTGTAATGATGGTTTTGTAAAATATTTCTCTAAATGATTTAAATTTCTTCTTTGACTCAATGTTCTCAATCCATTCTTCATTCGTTATTCATTATTCTTCTATATGCACTCGATCGATCGAAAGTGGTAAATTTGTCTGATCATCAATTTCAATAACAACAGCATTCAATTGTTTCTTACCAGTTGCTACTTGGAAGCGAGCTGGATAATCCTTCAAAAATCTCTGAATAATTATTTCTTTTTTTACGCCAATAACCCCATCACGAGGACCAGTCATTCCACAATCTGTCATATAGGCTGTCTTCCCGTCGATAATACGATTATCTGCTGTTGGTACATGTGTATGTGTCCCAACCACACAAGTTGCCCGTCCTGTAACATGATACCCAAATGCAATCTTTTCACTTGTTAGCTCAGCATGAAAATCTACAAATATAACATCAGCATCCTTATCGATTGTTTCATATAACTCATCAAATGCAAGGAACGGGTTTTGCATTGAAGTAATGCTCGCTCCTCCTAACATATTAATAACGCAGATTTTCTTGTTTTTTTTCATAAAATAAGTTATGCCAGATCCTGGCCAATTTGGGTGGCCGTTCATTGGACGAATGATATTTTTCTTTTTACCAAGGTAATCAAAAATATCTGAATGTCCAAACGTATGGTTTCCCATCGTTAACACATCTATTGGCAACTGCATTAACTCATTATAATGCTTATATGATAATCCTCGTCCGTGGGTTGTGTTTTCGGCATTTACAATCGTGCTGTCAATTTGATGCTCTTTTTGTATTTTTTTTAAATTGTTTTTTAATATGTCCCTACCTGGTGCTCCGTAGATGTCACCTACAAATAGTATTTTCATGTTTCGTCTCATTTCTTTTTGCATACTTCATCATGTAAGAAAGCACACGAATTTCCATCTCCAAAATTACTCTGCAGTTGAAATTCCTGTGCTTTTGCTATTAGAATATGCCTGTTTATTTTGCAACATCAGTTGCACGTGTCTCTCTTAAAACCGTAATTTTAATCGTTCCAGGGTATTGTAATTTTTCCTCAATTTGCTCTTTAATTTCAAAGGCCAATACCTTCGTGTTCTTATCTGAAACTTTACTTGGATTGACAATTACGCGGATTTCTCTTCCTGCTTGAATTGCATATGATTTTTCGACTCCATCAAAATTGTTCGTTAATTCTTCTAAGTCATGCAATCTTTTTATATAGGCTTCTAGGGATTCTTTACGTGCTCCTGGTCTTGTCGCACTTAGCGTATCTGCAATAGCAACCAATTCGGCAATGACTGATTTTGCTTCTGTATCCCCATGATGAGATGCTATTGCGTTTACAACAACATCAGGCTCCCCGTTTTTCTTGGCTACCTTAACACCAAGTTCAACATGCGTACCTTCTGTTTCAAAGTCAATAGCCTTCCCGATATCGTGGAGTAGTCCAGCTCTTCTTGCAAGAACAACATCTTCGCCCAACTCTTCAGCCATTACACCAGTTAAGTAGCCCACTTCTTTCGAGTGCTGCAAAATATTTTGTCCATAACTTGTCCTAAAGTGTAATTTTCCGAGTAGCTCATACATATAACTATTCATTTCTGGAAGATTCATCTCAGTGATTGTTTCTTCGCCAAATTCAATCAATATTGTCTCAAGCTCTTCCTCTTTTTTGGCATAAACTTCTTCTATCCTACCTGGGTGAATCCGCCCATCATCAACAAGTTCTTGCACTGTCATCCGCGCAAGTTCTCTGCGAATTGGATCAAAAGAAGAAAGTACAACAGCTTCTGGTGTGTCATCAATAATTACATCGACCCCAGTTAGTGTTTCAATTGCTCGTATATTTCTTCCCTCACGTCCGATAAGGCGCCCTTTTAAATCATCACTTGGCAGCGTAACTACTGAGCTAGTCCTTTCAGTTGCTACATCGGCAGAATACCTTTGCATAGCTTGAACAAGTGCATTCGTTGCTTTTTGCTTTATCTGATGCTTTGCTTTCTCTTCTTCTGATTTAATATACTTTGCCACATTTTTTTGTACTTTACCGTATGCCGATTTAAGCACTATGTCTTTTGCTTCCTCTTCTGTGATTTTTGAAATTTTTAATAATTCTTCTTGCTTTTCTCGATCGAAACTCAATCTTTCTATTTCAAATTCTTTCAATTGCTCAGAAAAAATAGATTGTTCTTCTTCAAAATTCTGTTTAACTTCTAAAAGCATATTGTTATTATCAATCACCGTCTGTTCCTTATATGACAGTTCCTTTTCTAAAATCCGTAATTCGTTTTCCTCTTTATCCAATTGTGCTTTCTGCCTTTCAAATTCTGCAGACTGCGCTCTTTCTATCTCGTTTATTTTCTCTCTTGTTTCTAAAATTGCAACTCTTTTATTTCCTTCAATTACTTGATTGGCGTTTTCAATAAGTTCAGCCGCCGTCTTCATGGCTATTGCTTGTTCTTCATAAGCCTTAGATACCCCAGCATTTTTTCCAATAATAAAAGCAATAATCGCAGCGACTATAGCAATAAGAGAGAATACCGTTATTAGTGTAATACTTATTTCCATTTTGTATTCTCCTCAATTTTCTTTTAGTGACTCCATATGTGATAAGTGTCAAAATCAATGTCAAAAAGATACCAATTGTTCAAAACAAATGCTATCTTGCTATTATTTTATTGTACTCTATAAATTTCATCGAATATTTATATTTCATTTAGAAATGTACACATTGCATTCGTAAGATGGAATACTTCCATGTGAAGGCAATTAAACTTACCGTTATCTTCTAGCTGTCATTTGAGATTTTCCAATAATATTCGCTAGATTAACAATATTTAAAACTAACAATAACGCCGTCGCAACTGGAATTCCCCAGCTTTCAAATGGCTGATTTCCCAATAGGAGAGTAATGCTAGTTAAATAAAATAAAATCTTTTGTACGTAATCCATAAATGTCATCTTACTTGCGATGAGTTGGTATTTTGGTTCCACAATCATTTTGTATAGATGAAAAAGTTGCAACATGATATAAAGTAATCCTAAAATTGGGCTGACAATGTATCTTCCTTGGAGCAATCCAATCATCACTATTATAGATGTATATGAAAACAATAAGTAATCAATTAGTTTTTCTTTTTTGAATTCTTCACTACTGATGTTACGTTTATCTTGCTTAAATTGCATTTGTTGGAAAACGTCTCCAACAAAATATGCTAGCAATAAAAATATTGCTAAAAAATATGAAAAGTAGACAAATGATCCATTTAATATAGTCATCGTTCCACCAAACATCGGATAAAACATAAGTATCGAAATGCAAGTTGCAATTATTGCTTTAAAATAAATTGCATAAACACCAACCGATTGATTTTTTTTCAAATTTTTCCACCTCGAGTAATAAAATAAATAGCTTTCTGTTTCAAATTATTTTGTTTTTAGTTAATCATTTTAAATTTCTGAAATACATTAATAAGCCATGTTCTGTATAGATCTCTCTATTGATAATTATTTATCTGACAACTAAGTCTCTCCACATCGTTCAATTCCTCTGTGGAAACTCCCCTACCAATTTTGGGTTTCTCGCTCGCGGGGTTTACCCGTTTCACCTTTACTATTTCTAATAAAGTTCGTCACTGTGGCACTTTACAGTTCAAATCAACTTTCATTCACAAGAAATGCGAAGTTGAATTCGCCGCCGTCAGGCTCAGAAAACCTGCCATAATTTATTTTTTTATTATGCACGAACACTACACGCATCTCAGCGCGTGCGAGCATGGACTTTCCTCTACATAGTAAACTATGCAGCAATTATCTAAATGTATTGTTTTTTCTAATAAATAACGCCCAAGTCTCTTAGATGATTCTAGGGCGCGTATCAAATGATTTACTATAATTATTAAAATGAAGTATTAGATAAGTCCTGCTCACTTTTTCTCTTTAAATGATTCATAATTTCAACAACTTGTTTTTCCAACAAGCTCATTCTTCTTATCAAATCATAGTTTGAATTCGTGCTACCAGCTTCCACATCAGTTGCACCGCTCACTTGTAGATTTGCTGCTTTTAATGCTTTCACTTCATCATTTAGTCTATCAATTTCTTTATATAATTTTGTATAATCTGCAATAACATCATCCAAAAATTCATCAACTTCGTTTGAGCTATATCCTCTAAGTTCCGTGCGAAACTCTTTTTCCAATATATCAGTAGTTGATAAATTCGTTAATACTCTTGATGCCATTCTAAAACCCTCTTCCTATTCAAATTTATAACTATTCTTATTATAACAAAGTGACTTTTCAAAAGCAATCAAAAGCTAATGAATGTCTTCAAAAATCGGGTAAAAAAGTATATGTGTTATTTTTTTTCACTAGGCATGCTTGTTGAAAAATGACAGAAGTAACTTTTATACATTTACACATAATAAAAACATGAATATTTCTGTTATTCACCTCCTATATATTGTATAATAAATCATGTATGAATTTTTTATCTGTTGGAGGAGTGGTTTAATTGAATACGCTAAAAAAAATACAATATCCGAACAAAAAAACTACAAAAAATCCACTCTTTGCTCGCGAACGTGAGACAGATATTAACGCTTCTAATCGCGGTATGTCGCTCGAAGGCTTACTCAATCAAACGAACACATACTATATTGCACAAAATAAAGCTGTTGTCCATAAAAAACCGACACCTATTCAGGTGGTAAATGTTGAATATAAATCTCGTTCTACAGCAAAAATTATTGAGGCATATTATACGCAGCCATCCACCACTGATTACAATGGCGTATACAAAGGCCATTATCTTGATTTTGAAGCAAAGCAAACAAATCTCGACTCGCTCCCCTTTCAGAACTTTCATCAACACCAGATTGAACACATGGAGCACGTTTTGATGCAAAAGGGAATTTGTTTCGTTATTATCTACTACAAGAAAATAGATGCCATCTACCTTGTCCCAGCTAGATATGTTATTGACTTGTATAAGCAGAGCAAACGTGACGCCAAAGTGCGAAAATCAATTTCTGCAAAGATGGCAAAAGAAAATGGATACGAGATAACAGCTTCGTATTTCCCATTTATTGATTATTTACCAGCTGTTGACTTATTACTAGGAGGGTCTTTCATTGAAAAATAATGCAAAAAATCAAATTTCAAAAAAAACTTTAGAGGGGATGACGGTGCCTCAAATTAAAGAGTTTGCCACAGATCACAACATCCGATTTAAACCAAGAATGAATAAAAAAGCACTCATCGTGCATGTTCTAAAAGAATTCAATGCCCTTCCAGATAACTCAACAAATGCTGCAAGTACAACTGGCAGCAAGTCAAGCGAACAAAAAAAAGGTTCTAATCCAACAGAACATACCACTTTGCAAGCTGGGAAAGAAACAGTACAAAAAGAAACAATGCAATCGAAAAAAAGTGAACTTGCTGATGAAAAAAGTGCTGAAGATTCTGTACCTGTAAGCAAGGAAGTAAAGGAGCATTCTCAAGACAAGAAAGTAATAGAAAAAAAAGAAAACGAGAAACATGAAACTCCTAAAGCGGCACCTACAAATAGCACAGATAAATGTGAGAAAAAGACCGATGATGATTCAAACGAGAAACAAGCTGATTCTAAGCACGGTATAGCTGTTGAGAAAGCAAAGAAAAATACAGCCAAGGGGAAAAATGTCGTTAAAGAAAATACAGCCAAGGATAAACAAGAAAAAACACAAGTAACTCCTCATGATAAAGATAATAAATTAAGCGACAAAAAATTAGCACATGTGCACGATGCCGCCGCTACTATCACCAGCGATATTCAAACCGTTCCGTTTTTTGATCAATTAAAACAAAAAATTAAAAATTTCTTTTCTAAAAAAGAA
>JARJDZ010009690.1:0-11777 GCA_030264555.1 Aleochara sp. GC000083
TTCTCGATGCTGTGATTCGGAGGTGTGGGCATGATCCGGCCTCCGATGCTGAATTTGATTACATCGGGAGGATGCGCGAGAATGCCAAGTTGCTATTCACGGTGGTTATTGACGATCAGGCTGTGAAGGCGTTGCTGAATAATCAGACTGTGGATGAAGTCATCCAGCACGTGTTGCGACTGGCGCGAACCGACGAGGATGATGACGATGATGATGAGGCTACACCGGATGCAGATCAAGATGATGACGATGACGCTGAAGATGCCGACGAACCTGGTGTGGAAACAATCAAATTTGAATACGGTGATGACCAAGATAGCGAAGGTAGAGACGATATGGTCGTCGAAACGGACGCAGCTGTAAACGCCGTCGAGGCAATGCACTAGGTACTTTCGCGGATACTCCAGAAGCTTTAGCATATTTTATTTAATATGAAACTGAATTGTTTGGGTTCTTCGAAGGCAGATTTATTGTTTAGCTCTCTGCGCACTTCATGTTGGGTGTTGGAGATATTTGCGCGGAATTCTAATTTGTATTACTGTATTAACGTTTATTTCACTGTGTATATTCGAAAACGTTATAAATATAGGATTTTTATAATTTGTGTAATGATTTCCAAGAGATTTCATAACAAATTGTACTCCTATAATCATGAACCCCAAATCTGACAATTTCATTGATTGCAGTATGTAAATATGAACATAAAATGAAAATCTTCTTTAAATTCCTTACATTTTTCATTAAACAAACAAAAATTAGCTTTAAGCTTTTTGAATTTTGAATAACAAATATTCGCGCCAATTGTCAAATAATGAATCTCGTGTATGTTCGTACATTATCGACATCAATTCAAATCTTTGAGTTCCTATTGGTGTTCTGAGGTCACATGACAGACGATGATACCCGAAGAAATGTTTGGCTCCATTTTCTTGTAGCATTTTATTCGATTTGCATTTTCTCGCGACCGTTGGAAGTTCGGCATTCTCCGCTGATCATTTCACGTTGTCTGCTGTTTCACACCAAGCTAAAATTGATAAGCTCATCAGCAGAAGAAGGCAACTGATAAATTAACGTGAACGTGTTGAACATGTGACGGTTTCTCGTTGGTAAATAATAAGGATCAAACAAGTTTTCCCATGTGAAGTGTTCATGCCGTATTTTGCGAGGCATCTGTGGCTGCAATTGTTTTATTTTGTGAACTGTCAACGGCGACGTGCTGATTTCAAATGCCCACAATATTTGAATTGACTAAAATAGCAAGTACGTTACTTCAACGGCCGTCGTTATAACCGGCTTCTACCGGCGCTCCATCCACACGATTCACTTCTTGTGCATTCGTTGGTTTGGTAGGTCGCTTTATATAATTATTTATTAACCATTTTGTTGCTGTCCCGCCTGCCAAGGCGCCGCGCCGTATTCTATCATTAAATGTGACAGCAACCCTTAGAGAAGATGAACGACATCACGATGCATAAATGGGATTGTGCCATCGTTGATTGGGTAAGTAATCATTCACCTTTTGCTATTAAATTTGTTCTAATATGTGTGCAATTTGCAGGTAAACTGCTTGGAGGTGTCGGAGCATATCCAATCAATCAGTGCCTTGAAAAACGGTGATTTCTTCAAGGCATTTCTTTCCATTTTGTAAGTACATCTCTAAAATTTGGTTATGAATGTCTGACACAATGGGATTTTAGGCAACCAGATCTACAGACAAGTTTGAAAGAATTCCTTCAAACACATTACCCCAGTTTTGAACTACCAAATAATGAATGTAATTATTCAGATGCCGAACTTTCAGCGGCCGCATCCCTGCTCTTACATTATATGTGCATGTACGACCGAAGGGACTCGTTAATCGCACCCCTCTGCAAAAAGTTGAGCGCCAGTGTACAAACATACATCAAATACTTTCTGGAACACTTCACTCTGAGCACACAGTACAATGATTTCGAGGAGGTCGTACGAAAATCTGTCGACTGTGAGTCGCCAGTCATTAAGCCGCCAGAAACAGCGAATCCAACGCACACACCAAAAGGCAGTTTGGAGTGGAACTCTTCAGGGGAGTCGCCATTTTTGTGTAACAGTCCGTTGCATGAATATTTCAAAACTCCGGCGGCCAAAACAGCCAAAATGCAGGAGAAGGACAGGGAAATTCGACGATTGAAGCAGGAACTTCAAGCAGAGCGGTTCGAAAAGGAGGATATGAATCTTGAAATGAAGGAGCACAAGGAGAAAATTAAGAAGATTTGTAAGTATATCAGCAGTAATTAAGAAGCCAAATTAATCTTTGCATTTTGTATAAATAGCCAAGGAAGTTCATGAGAAATCTTTGACCATATCAAGCCTGACTGCACGTTTAAGCGAGCTGGAGGAAAACACACCGATTGAGAAGCCTCGTGAAATGATTGAGATTGAGAAATTGCTGCGAAATGAGCTCACGGATTGTCAAACGTATATTTCGCAGTTGCAAGCTGAACATGGCGATCTTCTGGAACGAAATGAGGAAATTAATAAGAAGGTACAGCCTCGTTTTCAATTCTTCAATTTAGAATGCGTAATTTTATCAAATAAATTTGTAGCTTGAGAAATCCACGGAGAATGCATCAATGTGGCAAGAGAAATCAACGAGTTTCGAATCGAAGTATGAAGAATTAGCATCAAAGCATCAAGCACAGGAATTTGAACTAAATAACTTGAGGATCAATTACAATGAGCTTTCGGCTTTGTTGGACGAATTACGCCAAAACAAGCCGAACACGAGCGCCTATGAAATGGATGTATCAACATTCCCGCCAAATTCACCAACTGAAGCTAAATCTTCATCGGAAGATCTTGCTGCGACGGTTGTAGAAATCCAATTGAAAGAATGTCAACAGGAAATGCAGGCTTTGCAGGCAAGTCTGCGAAACCAAATCGAACAAACCGACATCGTGGATAAACAATTACAAGACACCGTCAAAGAGTTGGATACGTATCGATCAACCTGCCAGGAATTGCAAAAACTGAAAATATCCATGGAGGAGAGACTCGACGAATATAAAATTAATCAGGAGAAGTTGGACGCTCGCCTGGAAGAATTAACCATGGATTATGGTAAAATGGAGCGTGATAATAATGAATTACGGCAAACACTGCAAGTTTCTGTCGAGAAAAGCCAAATGCTCGAAGATGAACTCGTTGAAACGAAGGCACAGCTTGAGGATGCTAACAATAATCGATCTAAGCTGCAAACCGTCAATGAGGAGATTCAAGAGCAAATTTTCCAGTTGCAAAATGAATCTAAAACATTGGAACAGACCAACGAAGAGATTCTGAAGAAGATTGATGAGTTATCTTCTCAGAGTCAGGTGAAAGATGATGAATTAAAGTCGTTGCGTCAAAGTTTACATGAACGTCAAGAAATGTTGGAGTCGAATGAAGAATTAGTCGCCAGTCTGACCAAAGATTTGGAAATCTTGAAGGAAAGCCGTAGTGAGTTGGATAATCAGCTGAAAATTGCGTCGAGTCGGTATGAAACATTACACGAAGAGTCGCAGCAGTGGCAAAAGAGTTACGAAGAAGCAGTTGAGAATTTCACCGTGACCAACTTCAATTTGGAAGCTATCCAGAAGCAACTCAAAGATACTGATAATAAGATGCAGATGAGCATCGATAAACTAGAGGAGATGCTTCAGGGTTCCATTGAGAATGCCGAAAGTGAAAAAGTCGAGCGTCTAGCATGTTTAGTTGAAAAACTAGCCGAAAAGCAGATGTCATTTGAAAACACGATCGCAACTTGTAATCAAGTCAATTCTGCACTCGAAGAACAAGTAGCATACCTTCAACAAGCAGATGTCACCAACAAAGAGAATCTGGAGCAATTGCAGAAGACTTTGAATACTGCTGAAGACACGATTAAAGAATTAGAGGCAACAATTCAAGAGAGAGTCGCCAAAATCGATGAGCTCAATGCAACGGTTGCTGAAATGCATGAAACTACACGAGCACTTGAGGAAGCTAAACTCAAGGCGCATGAGAAAAACGATGAATTGTTGTCTGAAATGGAGAAACATGCGACTATGAACGCGCAGCAAACAGCCAGCCTTCAGGAGAGTATTACGACCTGGGAGACAAAACACAGCGAGCTTTTGAAAGTAATTGAAAAACACGAACTCGAAGCTGGAGTTCTACACAACGACAAAAAAGAGCTTTTGGCTAAACTTTCCGACCTGGAAGAAGACAACAAGGAAAAGGATAGTGAAATTACTTCTCAAGCTGCAACTGTGGATGAGTTGGATAAGCAGAACGAGGCGTTGGAAGAGCAACTCGTACGGTTGCATAAAGACATGGAGAGACAAAAGTATCAAAGCAAAGAGTTGACGCGAAAGTTGGAGGATGCCAGTCAAGAACAAATACGCCAGCTTGCAAATAATCGGGATTTGCACACCGCATTAGATAAGTCACTTCGTGAGAAGAAGTTATTCCAACGTGCAATTCAAGAATGTCAGGCGTCTCTGGAAGAACAACGCTCTCAAAATAATGAGCTTTTGTTGAAGTATGAACAGTCATTGCAGAACTATGCCGAAAAATCGCATGATAATAATGTCCTGGGTACGAAACTTGAGACTTTGCGTGAAGCGAATGAGAGAATGCAGAATGAACTTTCACAAATGGGGACAAACCTGGCTAATGAAACGAAAAAGAATGAAGAATTGGTGCTCAAAGTGGAACTGGCTGAAAAGCAGAGCGCCATGCATGAAGAAAACAGTAAGCAACTCAATGCAACTGTTAAAAGCTTGGAGGATTCACAAAGTGAGTTACGCAAAGAATTAGAACACTGCCAAAAAGAGTTTGAATCGCAACGAGATGAACTTGATCGACGATTGAATCTGACTTCCAAGGAAAGCGAGCAGCGACTTCAAGAAAACTCAAAGTTGATTTCAGTCAAATCTGAGTTGGAAAGTAAAGTTTCATTATTGTCGAGTGAATTGGAGTCAGTCAAGAGTGACAATGTTGATCAGAAGAGAACAATTTCGGAACTTATGACGGAAATTGACTTGCAACTGAGGAAACTACACGAAAAGAATTCCGAAATGGCTCTATGCAAGGAGGAATTCGCCAATAAAGACCTGGAACATGTACAAATGATTAACAAGTTACATACACAAATTGACGAACTTGAAAATACCAAGGAAAAACTAGTCACCGATTTGAATGTCGTTAAAGGAACCTGCGAACTTAAACAACAGGAGATAAATGAGCTGCAAAAATCATCCTCGCAGCTGGATAAAAAGTTCCAGAAACATGTTAGCCAACATGACAAGAAGATGGATCTAATGAAGCTGACCATTGATAATTTAGAGAAGAATGTTGTAACTTTGGAGTCTGAGAAAAAGTCGCTTGAGGCGAAACTACAACTTGAAACGCAAGCTGTTGCGAAACTCACTGAAGAAAAGGGAACACTATCAGGAAAATGTGGTACTTTAAGGCAGGAAATTCAAACACTTCGAGACTCCTTGGAGCAAAAGGAAGCTGAATGTATGGATAAGGATGAAGTATTTGAGAAGACGAATCAAGAGTTGCTCTTGATTAAGTTGGAGTTGGAATCGAAGGCTTCTGCTTTATGCGACGCCCAAAATATGATTTTCGTCGTTGAGGCGGCTAAAAATACAGCCTTGGAAACAATAACATCGCTTAACGACAAATTATCCTTAATGGAAAGGCAACAGAAATCAAGCGAACTCGAACTGAAAACCATTACGGAATTAAAGAACTCGATGGAGGAGAAAATGAGTCAGTTGGAGAAAAATATGAAAATTGTATGTGAGCATTTTGGTATCAAGGAGTATAATATGAAGAAAGCCGTGAAGGATCTCAAACATTACAAGGATTCTAAAGAGAAGGAAATTTGCGAATTGAATAGAACGTTGAATAATCTTAGAGAGTCACTCAATGATGCCAAAGATAAAACAAATTCTGTGGAAAACGAACTTCACAAAACAATTAAGCAGAAAAATGATGAAATCCTGAAAATGGAAGCCGTCATCGAAAGTTACAAGGTTGCTGAAGTGGGACTTCTTCAGGAAATCGCGTCGTTGAGAGAGGAACTCAATTATACGAAGGATAAATACACAGCTGCTTTGCAAAGCGAAAAAGAGCAGAAAGCCGAGAGCGATGAAGAAATCCGCAGCCTCACAGAAAATGTACATGATCTACTAACGAAATTCAATAATCTCGAAAAGGAATATAAAATGTTGAACGATGAATTGGCGTATAATAAGAAGGCGAACGCAGAATTAGTTGGCGAGAAGGAAATGCTCGAGTTGGAGATTGTTCGACTTAAAGCTGAGTACGATGAGGATATGCAGAATTGCAGAGACGAATTCAAGACGCAATATGCAACCTTGCAGAAAATCGAACAGAATTTAAACAATGAAGTGGCTCAACTAAAAAGTGCTCTTGAAACTTCCAATGAAGACAGTTCAAGTTTACGCGTCGAGTTACATGACGCTAAGGAACAATTGCATATTATCGAGACTGAAAAGGATGCATTGGCGATTAAAATTGATCAGATGGATATGGCGCATCAAGAGTTGCAACGTAATTACGCGGCCATGGGGATTAAAAATGAAGCGCTGCTGAAAGAAAGTAAGGCGGAATTGCTTAATACGCAGGATAAGTTGAACGATGCTATCAGAAATCATGGAAGTGCTATCGAACAGAAGGAGCGGGAAATTGGGAAATTGAAACGCGAAATTGATAAGTTAAACGATCGACTGGAGAATCAAGAAGCTGCCTATAAAAATGATACTGAGCAACGACAAGAAGAAATTGTAGCATTGAAATCTAGCATTGACAATTTCACTAAAAACATTGAAAAACTAAGCAGTGAAAAAGAAAATTTGCTGGCAAAACTTTCACATCATAAGGACGTTTATGCAGTTATGCTTGAAAAGACCAATGAAAAGGATGAAAAGGTAGGTTGTCCTCAAAATTTTAAACAATATAATTAATGTGATTCGTTTTTTTTTCAGCTTGATACAATGGAATCAACATTGAAGAAACTACAAATTTCGTATGAAATTCTTGAGGCTGGTAAAGGAAAGATGGAGACGCTGAATGGTGAACTGGAAGAACGTCTACGAGAGCTTGAAATAACTGAGGAGGCAAAACGCGAAGAGCACGCTGCCCAAACTTTACACATGCAAGCTCAAATCGACAAGTTGACAAAGCAGCTTCAGCAAGCGCAGCACGTGATTGCGCAGAAATCAGCCGAGATCGACGCCGCCAACGAAGAGTTCGACTCCGTCCAGCTCATCCTCACGAATATGACGAAGCAAATGGAAGCGAGCAGTCGCGAGCTGACCACCATCCACGAGGATTACGAAGGCAAGCTGAAATCCGAGCGCAAATCGCTTCGAGAGCTGCAGGAGCAATACGCGACGACCGTCACGGAGATGAAGTACGTTGCCTCCCTGAACGACGAACTGTACAAGGAGCTCGAGGAGGCGAAGAGCGAGTGCGCGGCGACGGCGCGCGCGATGCAAGAGAAGGAGGCGCTCATCAGCGAGCTGCACCAAAAGTACGATCAGGTAGCTAGGCAAGTCGTTGCTAAAGACGCGACCATTGCTTCCTTACAGACGGAGTTGGCGGCACGGCTGGACCAGCTTGCGCACGCTGCTGGGCAGAGGCAGCAGCTCGAGGACGAGCACCGGCACCTCCGTGAGGAGCTACAGGCCGTGACCCGGCATCGGGAAGAGTTGATCGAAAAGCATGCGGAGCACGTGCGCGCCGGCGAAGCGAACCTGCTGCGCGTGCACGAGGAGATGCAGCAGCTGGTGACGCGGATGGGCGAGGTGGACGGTGAGCGGCTGCAGCGCGACGACCTGGAGCGCATGCTGCACGCGGAGCGCGAGGCGAAGCGCTTCGTCGAGGTGCGCGTCGCGGAGCTGGAGGCGCAAGTGCACGAGGCGGCCGACATTCGACGAAAACTCAGCGACAATATTCGACGATTCGCTAGCCTAGTGCACGAAAAGGACGACGTGTCCGACGAGGAGGACCTAGGTGATCTGATTCAGACGACCGAAAAGCGAATTGTTGAGATTTTCGCCAAACAACGCGAACTTCTTGCAATTCAGGCTGCAAGCCAGAAAGACAAAGAGCATGTGGAACATACTCTGACTGAACTTGATAAATGTAATAAGGAATTGGCGGATGAAAAGGCCAAACTCATCGAGAATTATGAGCGTCTCCATGATGAAAAGATGTCGTTAGTGCAGCAAAAGGCAAAGGATTCTAAAAGTTATGAAAATCTCAAGGTAAGTTTGTTCGTTGTGGTTTATTCGTTATGTTCTAAATGTATTTTGTTCGTTTCAGACTCAATATGAGTTGCTAAAAGACAAACAACATTCTTCGCAACAATTAGAGGAAAAAGTTGCGTTTTTGGAACAAAACAACAAGCAACGATATGAATCGTACAGGAAATTTCTTCAGCAGACTCAGCACGTTTTCAAAGAACTTGAAGGAATGGTTACACGTCGTAATCAAGTTGAGCATGTAGTGTATAGTCTGAAAGAGCTGTATACTACTTTGCAAATTAAAGCTACACATGTAACGGAAGCAACGCATCGTTTGCATTACGAACAGAAAACCGCATTGGAAATTATCATCGATGATATTCAGAAACAATTCCGTCGTTCGTCGAATATGATCTACAATTTGAATTTGAAATGCCATCAGATTGTTGAGCGTACTGTCAATGGTATCATTGCTGATGATGCTATCGAATGGGGAACTATCTACAAAGAGTTGAATGGCGAGGAACTATCCATCAAACTCGAAGACTTGAAGGATAATGCTGATAATGCGCTTGAACAACTCCAAACATTTTTGGCGGCAATTGAGCAACTTTCACCTCATGAGGATAAATCAAAGGTGCTCAAAGAGAACAATCCGCAATTATCGAAACCAAAGGAGGATGAATGGAAGAAGAAGTATTTCAACGTCAAACAGAAACTAACTCTTGTCGAGAACGCAAAGAATAACTTCGAGAAGAAAATTCGGCAATTGCGTGAGGAAAATAAGAGACTGAACTCTGGTGATAAAGTTAGCCAACAACAACCAACTGCTTCTGAGTGTAAATCGAAACCACCTGAAGATACTGATGCTCATTACAAAAAGTTGCTTCGGGAATACATCCAACTCAAGGGGCAGTATGAATCAGATCAAGGTCAATGGGAAAATCGCGTGAAAGTTCTATTAGAGGAGCAGCAAAAATTCAAGGAGCAAGGTCAAGGTGATTTCTGCGTTGATGAATTGCGTAAGGAATTAGATACGATAAGGAGTTCATATAGAGATCTGAAGATTACGTATTCGCAACTCGAGTTGGAGCATTCTGTAGTGAATAAATTGCTGGAGGAGCGTAATGAGCAACTACGCGCGCAATCAACCACTCAAGAAGCTTACGCGACGCTCTGCGAAGAGAATACACGTTTCAAAACTGAAATAGACACCCTTAAATATAAGCGAAATCGCGACCGAGAGGAATATTTGCGATTGCTGAGCGAAGGCGACAGCGACATCAACAAGAAAATGCAGGCAGTTAAGGCCGAATACGATTTGAAGCTGGAGAAAATGAAGGTGAAGATCATCTCCAAGTATAAGGAGCAAATCGAGCAGAATGAGAGCGAGAAACGCGAAAAGTTGTTGTCGTTGAAGGAGGAAAATACCCACTATAAGGGAACCATTGGTCGGTTGGAAGCGGAATTATCGCGAACGTCTGCGAAAATGGACGTTTTAGATACAGAACGTCAGTATGCATTGCAGCAGTTGAAATTGCAACGGGATGATTTCGATTTCAAGGAGCCAATGTGTCGACGAGCGAGTACACAAAGTTTGCACAATGAAGGCACGCGTAGCAACACTTGCATGGAAGAAAGACGCTTTTCAACGCTACCACGCAATGGACAAACGATGGACATCATCGAAGAAGTTCGATATCGTCGACGAACAAGCATCACCCCAGCAGCAACTGGTGCATCAAGTAAGTCCCAAAATATTTCTCGTCAAATACGTCAAGTTAATGATAATTATTGCAGATATGGAAATGGAAGATGAAGGGGAAATGTTTAACAACAAATACCTGCACGAACTCAAGGACGGGAGGTATAATCAACCTGCAATTCTTGGACGCGAATCCGCTTCCAGCAGGCTCTCGGAAATGGCTTTCAGGAACTCGTTAGTTCCAGCGCATCTCAAATCCTCATATCCGCTCGAAACGCAATTTCTAGATCCATCTGTAAAAGACGACGATATTCGGGTAAGCAAAACTTTCTTTTTTGTTAATCAATTATGGCTATTATATAATTCATTATGACTATTCGATAATTAATAATTATTAAATTGTAGTCGGGAAATATCTACTTCGATGACAATATGAAAACGCAATTACTGCCCGTGGATCGGACGAAGAAGAAGGAGAGTGGCACCACGTCGTACAAAAAACCAGGACCTCCAACACCCAGCAAGCATGGTGGAAGATTGTCCTTGCAGGGCAATCAACGGGAAGTGCTCCGCGAAGTTACCGAGCAGAAGCGCACCCCGAATCCGCTGCGCTCGCTCTTCTCACGCTCGAAGGATTCGAGCGCAACTGCAGAGGTAGGCTCAAGTTCAAGTTGGTCCTTTTGCACCGGCTCCGCGTCGACCGCCAAGTCGCTGGTGGTGTGCAACGCTCGTCGGCGACGAGCTCACACCACCAACGGTCGGCGGTTGGGCGCAAATCGGCGCATCGTGTGTGTCTGCCGGCCTCATTGTCATTACTGTTGGAAGAGAGTGCCTCGTCGTCATTACTGTTGTGCACGTGGATTTCTCTCTCGTAATATGTGGCTGTTCACGCGCAACGCGCTCTGTGTTCTGTCCATAGTTCTCACTAGCATTTCTATCGTCTCCATCACGTCTTGAACGCACTTGTCCATCTGTTTTTGGCCCCATCTAACACATCAATTCAACCACTTTTATAATACTGTTTTTACTTGGTTTTTTTCGCCGCGCCAGTTATTGTTTACACTTAATATTTACTTTCGCATGCTAATAACGATTAATACTCTTCCCTACAGTCAACTTTTATTTATTTTTATTTTTTTGAATATATCTTTTACTTTTTTAATCGCACTAATAAATGTTGTGTCTTCTTATCAAATGGTGCGCCCTCGTCTCGAATATTGTCGAAGATAGATAACAGCAGGTTGTGCTGTTTCTAATTTGGTTAATATTTACGTTTTTGCAGAAATCTTCGAGCCCTAGGAAGAGAACGAGCATTTTCCGGCGATAAGAAGAGCATTATTGATTCGTTTTACATTTAATTTGCTTGCTTTTTAATTGTTAGACTTGTTTTGTGCATTGATTAGCAATCATGATGATGATTGGCTGCAAATCAATGAAGTTTTTAATTTTTATTAGCCAACAGATGATTTTCTGGCTTTTGATGAGGATAGAAGTTTGTATTTTTATTGAATTTAATTTATCTTGCTCGTATTCTACATTTACTTCTTAATTTATTGCTTATATTATACTAATCTATACATATATTTTGTAATAAAAGGAGCATGAATTCAATTCAAATACTAACTTTTCATTGTTCATTTTGCAAAACTGGATGGAACCATAAACTTACAATAAATCCCTTTTGACAATTCTAACTTGCCTTGAAGAAATAAAATAGTCTTTGAGATATTATCAATCGCCTTCATCTTGGGAGAAAATTATTCGCAATAATTTTTAGGGTTTAAAACTAACAT